>CM036767.1:22965637-23120637 GCA_020796225.1 Arion vulgaris
ACAAGAAAATAAGAAGAAAAGAACAAGAAGAAAAGAAAAGAACAAAAAAGAAATAAAAGAAGAAGAGAAAAGAAAAGAAAAAAAGAAAGAAAAAGAAAAGAAGAAGAAGAACAAGAAAAGAAGAAGAAGAAAAAAAGAAGAAAGAAGAAGAAGAAAGAAAAGAAGAAGAAAACAAGAAAAGAAGAAAAAGAAGAAGAAGAAGAACAAGAAGAAGAAGAAGAAGAAAAAGAAGGAAAGAAGAAGAAGGAAGAAGAAGAAAAGAAAAGAAGAAACAAAAGAAGAAAAGAACAAGAAGAAAAGAAGAAAAGAAGAAGAAGAAAAAGAAGAAGAAGAAAAAAACAGAAGAAGAAGAAAAGAAAAGAAAAAAAAGAAAAAGAAAAGAGAAAAAAAGGAGAAGAGAAGAAAAGAAGAAAAGAAAAGAAGAAGAAGAAAACAAGAAGAAAAAACAAGAAGAGAAGAAAAAAGAAGAAGAAAAAAGAAAGAAGAAAAGAACAAAGAAGAAGAAGAAAAGAAAAAAAGAAGAGAAGAAAAAGAAGAAGAAAAGACAGAAGAGAAAAAAATAGAAAAGAAAAAAGAAGAAGAAGAACAAGAAGAAGAAAAGAAGAAAGAACAAGAGAAGAAGAAGAAAGAGAAGAAGAAGAAAAAGAAGAAGAAAAAGAAGAAGAAAAAGAAGAAGAACAAGAAGAAGAACAAGAAGAAGAAGAAGAAGAAGAACAAGAAGAAGAAGAAGAAGAAGAAGAAGAAGAAGAAGAAGAAAGAACAAGAAGAAGAAGAAGAAGAAGAAGAAGAACAAGAAGAAGAAGAAAGAAGAAGAAGAAGAAGAAGAAGAAGAAGAAGAAGAAGAAAAGGAAGAAGAAGAAGAAGAAGAAGAAGAAGAAGAAGAAGAAGAACAAGAAGAAGAAGAAGAAGAAGAAGAAGAAGAAGAAGAAGAAGAAGAAGAAGAACAAGAAGAAGAAGAACAAGAAGAAGAAGAAGAAGAAGAAGAAGAAGAAGAAGAACAAGAAGAAAGAAGAAAAGAAGAAGAAGAAGAAGAAGAAGAAGAAGAAGAAAAGAAGAAGAAGAAGAAAAGAAGAAGAAGAAGAAGAACAAGAAGAAGAAGAAGAAGAAGAAGAAGAAGAAGAAGAAGAAGAAGAAGAAGAACAAGAAGAAGAAGAAGAAGAAGAAGAACAAGAAGAAGAAGAAGAAGAGAAGAACAAGAAGAAGAAGAAGAAGAAGAGAAGCAAGAAGAAGAAGAAGAACAAGAAGAAGAAGAAGAAGAAGAACAAGAAGAAGAAGAAGAAGAAGAAGAAGAAGAAGAAGAACAAGAAGAAGAAGAAGAAGAAGAAGAAGAAGAAGAAGAAGAAGAAGACGAAGAAGAAGAACAAGAAGAAGAAGAAGAACAAGAAGAAGAAGAAGAAGAAGACGAAGAAGAAGAAGAAGAAGAAGAAAAGAAGAAGAAGAAGAAGAAGAAGAAGAAGTAGAAGAAGAAGAAAAGAAGAAGAAGAAGAAGAAGAAGAAGAAGAAAAAGAAGAAGAAAAGAAGAAGAAGAAGAACAAGAAGAAGAAGAACAAGAAGAAGAAGAAGAAGGTTCAGATCACAGATAAATCACAAAGAGTGGCTAGCAAGTGATTAATATAGGACATAGGAAGAACAAGAAGATGGCTGGGGAAAATCTAAGCCAATTGGATGATAATTTCAAAATCGGTAAAATATATTTTGACATTAAAATAGCAAAATAATGTGGATAGAAATAAAGTAAATCAGATCAAGGTAATCAAGGTAATCAAGGTAACACACAGAAAACATAATAGCAAGTAGACTGATTAAAATATGAGCGTATGTTGTAACATTGGGGAGAGATTAGTTATATACAAACTGGGTATCTCAACAGTTCTCATATTTGACAAGTATAATCTTCAGTTATTGAGTTCAAGTTTAAACTGATGAAAAGTACTTCACGTGACCCGGATGTACTGTAGACCAAATAATAAGCCCCCTACCCCCATTCTCTCTCTCTTGCTTTTGTAACCTGGTTTGGGGCATATGCCCTCAATCAACTCATGCCAAGTTCTCCTATCTCTAGCTATCTCCTGCAGCTCAGGCCAGCTCTTCTTTATATTGTTGACCTCTGCCTCCAGCTCACGCCAGCTCTTCTTTATATTGTTGATCTCTGCCTCCATCTCACGCCAGCTCTTCTTTATATTGTTGACCTCTGCCTCCAGCTCACGCCAGCTCTTCTTTATATTGTTGATCTCTGCCTCCAGCTCACGCCAGCTCTTCTTTATATTGTTGACCTCTGCCTCCAGCTCACGCCAGCTCTTCTTTATATTGTTGATCTCTGCCTCCAGCTCACGCCAGCTCTTCTTTATATTGTTGACCTCTGCCTCCAGCTCACGCCAGCTCTTCTTTATATTGTTGATCTCTGCCGCCAGCTCACGCCAGCTCTTCTTTATATTGTTGATCTCTGCCTCCAGCTCACGCCAGCTCTTCTTTATATTGTTGATCTCTGCCTCCAGCTCACGCCATCTCTTCTTTATATTGTTGATCTCTGCCTGCAGCTCACGCCAGCTCTTCTTTATATTGTTGATCTCTGCCTCCAGCTCACGCCAGCTCTTCTTTATATTGTTGATCTCTGCCTGCAGCTCACGCCAGCTCTTCTTTATATTGTTGATCTCTGCCTCCAGCTCACGCCAGCTCTTCTTTATATTGTTGATCTCTGCCTCCATCTCACGCCAGCTCTTCTTTATATTGTTGACCTCTGCCTCCAGCTCACGCCAGCTCTTCTTTATATTGTTGACCTCTGCCTCCAGCTCACGCCAGCTCTTCTTTATATTGTTGATCTCTGCCGCCAGCTCACGCCAGCTCTTCTTTATATTGTTGATCTCTGCCTCCAGCTCACGCCAGCTCTTCTTTATATTGTTGACCTCTGCCTCCAGCTCACGCCAGCTCTTCTTTATATTGTTGATCTCTGCCTCCAGCTCACGCCAGCTCTTCTTTATATTGTTGATCTCTGCCTCCAGCTCACGCCAGCTCTTCTTTATATTGTTGATCTCTGCCTCCAGCTCACGCCAGCTCTTCTTTATATTGTTGACCTCTGCCTCCAGCTCACGCCAGCTCTTCTTTATATTGTTGATCTCTGCCTCCAGCTCACGCCAGCTGTTCTTTATATTGTTGATCTCTGCCTCCAGCTCACGCCAGCTCTTCTTTATATTGTTGATCTCTGCCTGCAGCTCACGCCATCTCTTCTTTATATTGTTGATCTCTGCCTCCAGCTCACGCCAGCTCTTCTTTATATTGTTGACCTCTGCCTCCAGCTCACGCCAGCTCTTCTTTATATTGTTGATCTCTGCCTGCAGCTCACGCCAGCTCTTCTTTATATTGTTGATCTCTGCCTCCAGCTCACGCCATCTCTTCTTTATATTGTTGATCTCTGCCTGCAGCTCACGCCAGCTCTTCTTTATATTGTTGATCTCTGCCTCCAGCTCACGTCAGCTCTTCTTTATATTGTTGATCTCTGCCTGCAGCTCACGCCAGCTCTTCTTTATATTGTTGATCTCTGCCTGCAGCTCACGCCAGCTCTTCTTTATATTGTTGATCTCTGCCTCCAGCTCACGTCAGCTCTTCTTTATATTGTTGATCTCTTCCTCCAGCTCACGCCAGCTCTTCTTTATATTGTTGATCTCTGCCTCCAGCTCACGCCAGCTCTTCTTTATATTGTTGATCTCTGCCTCCAGCTCACGCCAGCTCTTCTTTATATTGTTGATCTCTGCCTGCAGCTCACGCCAGCTCTTCTTTATATTGTTGATCTCTGCCTCCAGCTCACGCCAGCTCTTCTTTATATTGTTGACCTCTGCCTCCAGCTCACGCCAGCTCTTCTTTATATTGTTGACCTCTGCCTCCAGCTCACGCCATCTCTTCTTTATATTGTTGATCTCTGCCTGCAGCTCACGCCAGCTCTTCTTTATATTGTTGATCTCTGCCTCCAGCTCACTCCAGCTCTTCTTTATATTGTTGACCTCTGCTTACAAATTTCGTCTCCATGTATTTCTAAGCCTCCCCTTTCCTCGCTGTCCCTGTGGGTTCCAGACAAGGACCCTTCTTGTTATATTCCCTCGGTTTTCGCAAAATGTGCCCTATCCAGTGCCAGTGTCTTTTGTAACCTCTTGGTCAGAGAACAGGCTGTGTCATATAAATACGTGGTGAAGCATTGTCGCAGTCAATGGGTAAGAGATGAGACGGTAAGAGATGGTAAGAGATGAGACGACATTGGTAACATCTATCAGAGCTCGCTAGTATTCACGAATCGAAACCTCCAGTCATTCTTCCATGTTCTAGTATGTTTAGTGGTTATTCTGTCTATATGTCTCCTTGATAAAGATCTATGATCGAAACGTGGGATTGTTGTTAGTTTCATTAAATTTTGTTGAATTACATTTGTGATACTATACACAATTATCTTTGTCCTTAAACAACAATTGACTTAGTATCACCGCAGCCTACCAAAAGTTGTCTCCAGATCTGGTCTGACCACCTCAGATCTGTAGATTTCCGTACAACACATCAGAGCTCACTATTGACGCATAACCCCATGACATAAATCTCTGATAGGTACAAGCAAAGTCATAGAACTGACTTGAGCATTATTACAAATGAAACAGCAAGGGAGACAAACGATGTTAACTTTGTGGAATCCTACAGGTGAAATTTGCTACTAAGATGTAAACCAAGAAAACGGCATGGAAAAACGAATATGGGAAAATGAAAGAATTGGTTAATGGTTATTGGCTACTAAACTTACGTCATTGCACTCGGACAGACCCATAGGTGCTCAGTCTCCCCCAACAGATATCGGAGTATGGTTCCTATGGCTCACTGATTAAATACACTCCTCACTCTGCCCCTCAGGCATCCATTTCTACTTGTACAACGGGTAACTCCAAACTCCTTACATCGCTGGATCGATTCATCTATTTTAGTATCCTCATGCAACAGGAAGTCTTGAAGAGACTGGAGAATATCCCACCCTATCCATTTTCATCTCCCCAACAATCAATGCTTTTACTGCAATCCTGCCCGCTCTCTCATTACCATAAACATCCACATACCTGGGACAGTATGAAGGAAGAATGTACGAAAAGGAAAACATGATCATACAGATACAGTAAGAGACGGAAAAACACTGATAGAATGTTGATAAATAAGGTAAAAATAAGTTAGGGAAAATATTGATTTGGCATGTACAAAATGCATAATACAATGAAATCAAATGAATACAATTGTATGATAATTAATCTTGAATTCTCCTCAAATTGTTCATTTTTCTTATGTTTGTTGCCCTACAAATAACCTAAAAAAAAGGCTCGTCCTAAGGTTTAAAAAAGTCGTGCTTCGGCGTAAAAGGTTTTAATTCCTTACAAAGAAACACATAAACAAACAAACAAACAAACAAAAGTGTGTAATGATGCAACAAAACAAGAGGCAGAAGAAAAAAGATGATCAAAGATATAAGAAGTTCCATCAGGACAAATATGTCAGTATAAATAACTAGTTGGTAGAAAAGTTCAGTAGCCAAAAGTGTACAGAGTATGAGCTCAGTATAGCTTAATTGCTTTATTTGGTTTTATCCGTGTACCTTTTCTGTGTGTTACATTGATTAAAGCTCTTTGGTTAAAACATTCTTTTTTTTTAAATTTAACAATTGTATTTCCGGTTTTTTTTTTCTAGTTTTATAACACAGCTTATTACTTGCGTATCAGTGGTCAGGAGAGCTATGCCGGCAGGGTTATCCACGCCGGACAGGTCAAATGAGAGAGGTCAGAATAGATGTGAACTCCTGGTCCTCGAGGTTGAAGGTTGTGCAATGGACTAGCTACCCTTCAATTTAAAAAAGGACTTAGTAACATAAACTAAATATAAATTGTTAACCAAAACTAATAATTCGAGTCTCGAAAGTTTGTGGTCTCCATGCCAGAGACAGATGGCGCGTAGGAATCAAAACTCAAGGAATCTAATGCACTGACGATCCTTTTTGTTGACAGCAGACAACAAATAGAATAATTCCTAAGTTTATTTTGCTAACGATTCCCTTCTTTATAGGGATGTAAAATGTAAGGACACTGCGATAGACAGGGAGAAGTGCACACGAGTTGAAAGAGATGCTTCACTGCAAGTTCACAGTGCTGGAGTTATACGAAACAACATGGAAGGTCTTAGATGAAACATGACTACAGGCGGAAGAAACGCTGTCAACTCGGACAAAGAAAACAAAGACGATTTCCATGACGCTGATGTCGTTCAAAAAAGCGACCAAAAGTCTAATAGAATAGGAACCAGTGTTTGACAACATTATCAGATCCAGGTTTGAATCTAGGTTCTAGAGGTCCTACATCATTATGTGTTATGCAACAACGAACATCACAGAAGAAGAGAAGAAAGACCCTTTCTACTCACAACCTTGGCAACCGTTGACAAAGCATGAGATATTCAGATCTTTATTAACATACATCTTCGTCGTAATCTCAGACTAAGATGGTATGACAGAGTTGCAAGAAAAGACCTTCAGACTAAGATGGTATGACAGAGTTGCAAGAAAAGACCATCAGACTAAGATGGTATGACAGAGTTGCAAGAAAAGACCTTCAGACTAAGATGGTATGACAGAGTTGCAAGAAAAGACCATCAGACTAAGATGGTATGACAGAGTTGCAAGAAAAGACCATCAGACTAAGATGGTATGACAGAGAGGCAAGAAAAGACCATCAGACTAAGATGGTATGACAGAGTTGCAAGAAAAGACCATCAGACTAAGATGGTATGACAGAGAGGCAAGAAAAGACCTTCAGACTAAGATGGTATGACAGAAATGCAAGAAAAGACCTTCAGACTAAGATGGTATGTCAGAGTTGCAAGAAGAGACCCTCAGACTAAGATGGTATGACAGAGATGCAAGAAAAGACCTTCAGACTAAGATGGTATAACAGAGAGGCAAGAAAAGACCTTCACATAAGATGGTATGACAGAGTTGCAGGAAGAGACCCTCAGACTAAGATGGTATGACAGAGATGCAAGAAAAATTATGAGCTGAAAGACAAGAGAGAAAAGCGAAAACTCAGAAATTGTTACAGTAAAACACTTGTCAATTGACCGTCTGTAAAGATGAAAAAGGCCACACATAATACATACAGTAATGGTTAATATTGTTCCAATTGTATAATTATTATTTTATCTGTTGGCAGCTGGAGAAGGATGCATAGATCAGGTCTACGATCTTCCAATTTTCAGTTAAAGATTGTTCTTTTATCTGTTGGCAGCTAGAGAAGGATACATAGATCAGGTTTACTATCTTCCAATTTGCAGTTAAAGATTGTTCTTTTATCTGTTGGCAGCTAGAGAAGGATGCGTAGATCAGGTCTACCATCTTCCAATTATCAGTTAAAGATGATTAATATATGGTTTATGAATTCAATTTGCCAGTCTACGAATATCAATATTCGGCTAGTACTTTCTAATTTACAGTCTAATATTGGCAACCAATGGGCAACACTTTCTAACTTACAGTCTAATATTAGCAATGAATGGACAACATTTCCTAACTTAAAAGTTTAATATTGGCAAGGAATGGGCAACACTTTCTAACTTACAGTCTAAGACTGTTGATCAATGGCTAACATCTTCCACGTTACTCAAATGTCACAGTAGCAATATAACAGTTCTAACTTACAGTCTAAGACTGTTGATCAATGGCTAACATCTTCCACGTTACTCAAATGTCACAGTAGCAATATAACAGTTCTAACTTACAGTCTAAGACTGTTGATCAATGGCTAACATCTTCCACGTTACTCAAATGTCACAGTAGCAATATAACAGTTCTAACTTACAGTCTAAGACTGTTGATCAATGGCTAACATCTTCCACGTTACTCAAATGTCAAGTAGCATATAACAGTTCTAACTTACAGTCTAAGACTGTTGATCAATCTAACATCTTCACGTTACTCAAATGTCACAGTAGCAATATAACATTCTAACTACAGTCTAAGACTGTTGATCAATGGCTAACATCTTCCACGTTACTCAAATGTCACAGTCGCAATATAACAGTTCTATTGTTTAACTTGATCATGCATATGATTATTTTAATCGTCCTTCTGATATTTGATCAAATGTTATATTATCAATATCATGTTTCTATTGATGTCTTTGACTTGTCATGTCATTCATATCACCTTCCATCTGATAGTTTATCAAATGTCATATTATCCATATCACATTCTGTATGATAGTTTATCAAATGTCATATTATTCATATCCCCTTTCTTTTCATAGTTTATCAAATGTCATTGTATCAATATCCTCTTTCTACTCAAGGTCCACACAATCCAATCTCACACACACCTACGATCAGGTCACACAATCCATAATCTCACACACACTACGATCAAGGTCCACACAATCCCATAATCTCACACACACACACTACGATCAAGGTCCACACAATCCCATAATCTCACACACACACACTACGATCAAGGTCGACACAATGCCATAATCTCACACACACACACTACGATCAAGGTCCACACAATCCCATAATCTCACACACACACACTACGATCAAGGTCCACACAATCCCATAATCCACACACACACAGATCAAGGTCACACAATCCAATTCACACACACACTACATACGTCCACACAATCCAACTCACACACACACTACGATCAAGGTCGACACAATGCCATAATCTCACACACACTACGATCGATAGACAGTTATCTACTATTGTCACGCGAACAAACTACAAAAGCTGAATGTGAAAGCTTCACGTAAACTCTTGTTGGCAAAGCACCCACGTAGTCAACATAATATATATCTTTATTCTATTTCAATGGTTCAATATACACGTTGCGTAATATTTCGTTGATTGTAATTGGTCAGCGACCCTTTCATCTGGAAAAATCGAAAGGCCAAAGGAACTCTTCAGCGGTTACAAAAAAATCCAACCTATTTCGTAATTGCTCATGGCGGGGAAACAGCCGGCAGACGCCATTCCCGAAAAAAGACACTATATTCCATTTGAAAATGGTATAGAAATGGCTTGAATAATAAGAACGTCACTGAATGCGTTGATATATGCTGGCGACAGTATGCTATTGTTATAGAGTGATCTTTGAAACCCGGCACAGGGCTAATTTCCTAACATATTTATTGTGATGTTGATATTTTAGTACTGTATATAATAACAAATGGAAGCAAATATAAATGTAGAATAATAATTATTACTAACTATTTGTGAAGGGACAAAGAAGAGAAGAAATAGATCTAACCAGACAGAACTCACAATCAAAGACAACAACTGGTTGATGCTACAAATAAGAATGTGAAAATTGAAAGTATTTTGAACATATAATGAGACACGAAGGGCTGGAGAAGACTATCATGGAAGGAGAAATCCTGGTAATGAGGAAGACCACGGAGAAGATGGAATCAGGTTATAACTAGTGGCTTGAGCATGACGGCTGCAGAGGCGGGACATCTGACCTAGGAAAAATAATAATTCTGAAGGACTGTTAAAGTTCTGCAAAGGACTATCTATTTGATGATGATGATGATTTATAAATACAGCTATACAATAATGCATACTGGAATAGTAAGTTCTGCTATCTATTTGATAATGATGATTTATAAATACAGCTAGATACAATAACGCATACTGGAATAGTAAGTTCTGATATCTATTTGATAATGATGATTTATAAATACAGCTATACAATAACGCATACTGGAAAAGTAAGTTCTGATATCTATTTGATAATGATGATTTATAAATACAGCTAGATACAATAACGCATACTGGAATAGTAAGTTCTGATATCTATTTGATAATGATGATTTATAAATACAGCTAGATACAATAACGCATACTGGAAAAGTAAGTTCTGATATCTATTTGATGATGATACTGGAATAGTACGACTTGCATTATACGTAAAGTATATAATTTTTTTTAAACAAATGTCTTAACAAATTAGGTACCAAATGCCGCAGCTTGATCCAGTCTTTTTTAACCCAGTATTGCTATGTTCCTCTGATTGCAGTAGGATGTGTTTCAAGATTCATTTAGCTCGAACTTTCCGTTAACGCGATTTATATTACTGTCAGTTCATAATTTATTATTTACATTCTTTGAGCGTATCATAAAAGTATATTTATATATCTACCAAATTACAGATAACTTTTCACATTTTGTGTCAAAACATAAACATACAACTTGAACGTACACATCTGTAGTGAAAACGTGACAGAAATTTAATCCTGGGCTATAAACATCTTCTGTCTATTGACTTGATGGTGCACTTTGCAAGATTGTAATCACTCTATTTATCAATGTTTTTCTCCTACATATATCTCAGAAATATAAAATAATGCATAAAGTACGAAATTTAAATATATTTTTTTTTGGTACTTTGTAAAACCTCTTTACCTATGTGTTTCACCTTTTATAGTCTTACTGTAGTCTTCCCTTATATCAAACTTTGAATAGGAAATTAAATAAGGGGTCTACGTGACTATGTCCAATTTCCTTGCAACCCGAATGTCAGGTGTTCGAATCTGGAATACGCTATTCTCTTCACCAGTGTATTTTTGTCCAGAAGTCTCTAGGATTGTTAGCTATGGAGTTCGTCTTTTGTGTAATACTCTCGGAAAGTGGCGTGCTATTTCTGCGGAGCGGGAGTGTGCCATAGTGTACAGAGCGGGAGTGTGCCATAGTGTGCAGAGCGGGAGTGTGTCATAGTGTGCAGAGTGGGAGTGTGTCATAGTGTGCAGAGCGGGAATGTGCCATATTGTGCTGAACGGGAGTGTACCATAGTGTGCAGAGCGGGAGTGTGCCATAGTGTGCAGAGTGGGAGTGTGCCATAGTGTGCAGAGCGGGAGTGTACCATAGTGTACAGAGCGGGAGTGTGTCATAGTGTGCAGAGTGGGAGTGTGTCATAGTGTGCATAGCGGGAATGTGTCATATTGTGCAGAGCGTGAGTGTACCATAGTGTGCAGAGCGGGAGTGTGCCATAGTGTGCAGAGTGGGAGTGTGCCATAATGTACAGAGCGGGAGTGTACCATAGTGTACAGAGCGGGAGTGTGTCATAGTGTGCAGAGCGGGAGTGTACCATAGTGTAGAGCGGGAGTGTAGCATAGTGTGCAGAGCGGGAGTGTGCCATGTTGTGCAGAGTGGGAGTGTGCCATATGTGGTAAAACCCGTTGAAATAAAGTCAATCTTTCGTCGTTAGATCCGTATCTAAGTAGAAAAATGTAGCATAGATGATCAATTGATTGATTGATTGATTGATTGATTGATTGATTGATTGATTGATTGATATGATCAGTTATTAGTTATCAGAGGATTATCATCATAGCACTCAGGAGATGTCCAGAAGTGCTCCGATCTCCGCCTCAACAAATCTAGCAGCTTCCAGTGGCCCAACACGTCAGTTCGATGTTGATTAATCAGTCTATTTGCATATTTGGTGTGCCGTTCTTTACTAGCTGTAAAAATATTGACACCCATTTTTCTCAGTCTGGTCAGCGAGTAGGACTCGCCAACCTGAAACTCTTCTCAAATCTCTCTCGGTGCGTGAAGAATGTCATTTCGGTCCATGCGCTGATAGAACCATCATCATTGCACTGATAGGAGTATCATCATTGCACTGATAGGAGTATCATCATTGCACTGATATGACCATCATCATTGCACTATGGTGAGTAACCATATGTGCTCCGATCTTTTTTATACAGACAAATTTCAGCGACAGTGCACGCACTTCTTAATTCCGGCGAGGATCCCGATGTAATTTAGAAGGTGGTAAAGTATTTTAATGGAATATTATTTTTAATTTTTCTGGGCAGCGGCTTTCAAGCCTGCTCCTATCTATGTTGAATTGCCAATGGTTCTTTTACCTGCTGGTCTAGAACACGAGACCTACGTCTTAACATCAATCTTCAATACGACTAGGAACTCGATCTCACGAATGCTGAGATCAGAGATCTCTGGAATAAAATGTTCTTATGGCTCCTCGAGGGAGCGAACCGGGTACCTTTGGAACTATAGTCTGTCCATTAATTCGTGAGCACGTTTGAAATTGATTTTCTCGAAAACTACCTGTTGGATCTCAGTGATATTTTGCAAGCAGCCTTAGAATATCCATGACGCTAGAGAAATATTTTTTCCAAGAAAATTTGATGTAGTTTGAAATATTTCTTCTTCAGGTTATATTAAAATCAACCTCACCGGATTGTACACAATAGTAACAGATCTACGGTACACAGACGCGTTGTTCTAAAAATACATTATGGTAACATTGAAATATCGTGAGTAAACAACAATTTCACGAATTCCGTGCACCGAACCCAGTCGACTTTGAAAGCGGAAAGCATATGACGTTATAATTGGGATACCGTTGTATAGTTATAGGTATATCTCGCTATTTGTATGAAGCTATTGTATCATATTTGTTGGCTATCAAAACTGACATTGATATCACATTCATAATGAGTCTGAAGTGCACATTTATAACAATGCAGAAGGTTACAGTTTTACTATACCAACACTTCCGTAAGGAATCTAAGAGAGGTCATCTATATTGCGATATTCATAACCCTGAGAAACGAACGCAACTGGCGCTTGGTCTGAATAGAGAATCCTTTTCCCGATGGATTAAACAGGACACAAAGTGCACTAATGTCAAACAAGGAAGGAAAAGAACAATTGACGACTTTGACATGGATGTCATAAGACGGGAGCTCTTGAAAATGTTTGCGACAAATCAACTTGTTACTCTCAGGAAACTGAAATTAAAACTGCAATCAGATTGAAGCATAGACATTTCTAAAAGTACTCTATGGAAAATTGTAAGAGCGCCGGCTTCACCTTCAGAAAACTATAGGCGGCAGGAATATTATTTGTGAAAAGCCACATTTAATTGCTGCCCGAAGTAAATACCTGAGGCAGATCCGTGAGCGGCGGAGGCAAGGCTATGATATTGTATATTTGGACGAATCCTGGGTCAATGCTCACCACACCAATGCTAAAGAATGGCAATCAGTAGACGGTGAACAGAAAAGAAAAAAATACCAAGCAGCAAAGGCCAGCGTATTATACTAACACATGCAGGAAGCAGTGAAGAAGGTCTTGTCCATGACGCTGGACTTATTTTCCAATCAAAAGTACCGACGGTAGGGACTACCACACAGAAATGAATGGACATATTTTCAGGCACTGGATGGAGAAAAATCTACTTCCAATTCTAAACAGACCATCATGGTTTTAATGGATAATGCATCCTAACACAACGCAGTATCAGCGGAAGACAAAGTACCAACTGCATCAAATACAAAAGATCAAATTAGGACTTGGCTTGCTAAGGAAAATGTCAGATTCGATGATACATATTTGAAACCCGAGTTATTGCACCTGGTGAGGATGACAAATAAGACAAAGGTGTTTCATATTGACAAAATCATTGCGGAATACTGCCACACGTCTTTGCGACTACCTCCATATCATGCTCACCTCAATCCGATAGAGCTTGTCTGGGCTAAAGTAAAAGGGCAAGTTGCCGAACAGAACGGGACGTTTAAAATGTGTGATGTTGAAGTTCTGACACGTGAGTCCCTCTCAATGATAGACATGCAGTTCTGGAAGAAGTGTGTTGAACATGTGCTCCGAGAGGAAGACGAGTACTGGCACCGAGATGGATTACAATTTGTCCAGCCAGTAACAATTATCAACCTCATGGAATCGTCAGATTCGGGATGATACAAATCATATTTTGATTACAGACTGAGTAATAGCAACGTATACATTTCCATATCCAAATGCGTCTACCATCATACAATTTGTGGTGAAGTTAAGACACCCTGGGGTCTAATGGTGACCGAAGGGGAGGACTAACTGTTGCATATTGTATCCAAGTTCACGATTGCACATAAAGGGCAACACACTTAATTACTTGACCTATCAAGTTAATATGGAGATACACCTATGAATAGAATTGACATGGACAAATTCTAAGGATTACTGTAAAATCTAAAATTTGAGCCCCGTATTTGCAATTGTCATAAAAGATCAAAGGAATTCGCCGATGTGCAAAATCCGTAGCATCTATGGACTACTGGTTAGCTTTATTTTAGCGTCATGGATATTCTAAGGCTGCATGCAAAAATCACTGAGATCCAACAGGTAGTTTTCGAGAAAATCAATTTCAAACGTGCTCACGAATTAATGGACAGACTATAGAGGGGATCACCTAATCTCTACGCTACAGAGACTCATAGACTCAGAGTAAACAAAGACTCATAGACTCAGAGTAAACAAAAATTGTATCAAGAACAGTGATAAATATTAATAACAATTAGAGAATAAGGATTTAGTAAACCAAGCAGCAGAGCATAAAATACATACTGATGATCGTCTTCCTTCCAAAAACAATCTTGTTTTCCAAAGCAAACATAAATTATAAGAATTTTTTATTGAGGCATGTCAAAGCAGTCCACAAGTGACACTTGTACATGGAGCAGAATGTTGTGAAATATCAAACAATCACATGCCAACATTGTGATGTTTTCAAGTGAACAAAATCAATAACCAATAACTTCTTGCCTGAAGAAACAAAGATGGAATTTGTAGAATAATAACAAATATAGGAAGAAAATGCATCATTTGTATGATTAGAAGATTTGTATGATTGAGCTAACACTGTCATCACAAGAAATGTCATGATGTGAGATCCAGAGAAATGTCATGATGTGAGATCCAGAGAAAAGATGAAGGGATAGTCGACCACAAGTAACTTGTGGTGTAGAGGTTAGGTGCTAACATCTTGTTCCAAAGGTAATCGGTTTTCTCCCTAGCATAGACATTGTGATATTTTTGTCTAGAAATCCCTGATCTCAGTATATGTCAAATCGAATTTCTAGTCTTATAGGAGACGGGCGATCAAATCTAGGTAACGTGTTCAGGGCGCAAAAGAGCCCTTGTCAGTTCCAAATGGAGAAGAGCAGGGTTTAAAGCCGCTAAAGAAAAGAACATTTCAATAAGATTTCTAACAAAATAACTACACTCTCTTCAACATGACGCCGGTGACTCACGCCGTTGATATGGTATTTGTGCACTGCCGATGAGATCTTTCTGTGTAAGAAGTAGATCTGAGCACACATGGTTTCTCGCCGAAGTGCAGTGATGATGGTCATATCAATCAATCAATCAATCAATCAATCAATCAACTTGGTTTGTATGAGTCAGTTTTAATGGCCTCTCATTTGACCAATCAGATTATAAACCATGTTACAGTATAGCTCAGTAGACTTCCTTCTTCTTTGAACGCTCCATATCGACCACTTGTTAACCACTCTTTGTGATGTGTATGTGATCTGAGCCGACTAAAGATATACAAGCAATGTAAGAGCGATTGTACGTTATGCCAATTAGGCGACAACAAATAGTCCATTACATCCGATTTCTGCCACGCTTTTATTTACTTGGGTAGCTTCCTAATCCCTACCTCAGACACCTCTTACAACATGCCATGTAGGTCGCATTTATTACTATTCTTTGCTCCCCTTGAGAGCCCCAGCAACACACAGGTGACTCAGTAGAAATGATTCAATAAAGTACAGGTGACTCAGTAGAAATGATTCAATAAAGTACAGGTGACTCAGTAGAAATGATTCAATAAAGTATAGATTTCTATAGTCAAAATCCTGTGATAGCCCATGTATACAAATTTGAATACACTGTGCACATCTAATAGTACAGATATTTAAACAAATATTAGTAAAACAATGAATCGTATACAGGACTAAAGATAACTTTTACAAGATTACAACTCATGAGATTACAGTTGTGAAAAAGATTTCTTTTAAAAAGAAACATAAATCTCCACTTGTAACAACAGGGAGAATTTTAATTGAACCGACAAGAACAAGTTGGTTCTAACACAAATCTGAAATACATGAATTACACATGAGCAGGAAGAGAAATGTGTGAAAACTAGATAGAACGTGCATCAGGGGCGTGTTGATCTTGCAGATGTGAGCTTCAACATGGCTGAACTCGAGCAATCACTCAACGGTAACAGAGTTATACCATTCAACGTGTGTTAGTAGTTATTCTACCTGATTGGTGCCTCATCAATTATTCCAGCTCAGATGACACATCTCAGCAACGAACCAGACATGGCCAACACCTCAGGCGGGAATACTAGCACCTGTTTGCACGTGTTGGTGACCTCATTCCCTTCGGAGAAGATCAAATATTGGTCAGAAAAAACATCTTGGGAAAACCCCAAAAATTAAAGTTGGTGTTAAACACAATTGGACATATCGTGTAAATTTAATTTAGAACACAAGTCCCATAACGAACAATGATGAGATTGAAAGCAAATTATAGAATATATTCAATCGAATTTTGATTTTTAATTTAAGAATATTATTGCAAAAGTCTTTCACCGTGTTACGTGCGCGCGTTACGGACACGTCATAATCGGATTAGTCTGTGGCACCCAGACCAATCCAACTCGGCAGCCACAAAAAACACACAGTCCCTGTGGAAGCATCTCATCTGTTATTAATCTGGAGTGCCCACCTTGGCGTGATTATTGTGTTTGTTTGTGTGTAGATGTTTGTGTTGGCTTGGTGTGTTGAAGATTGAGTGTGTTGTAGTAAATAGCAAATGATTGATTGTTAGCAGACGTCCAATTCGTCTTCTGTGATTCTATCCGCATATTTTCATTTCTTCTCTCATGTCAGATTCTTGACTGTTCACTAATTTCATTGTGAAACTGAAACCTTTCAACATGAAACCGCACATTCAATGAACCACATTTAACCAGACTCTCTTTATACTTTTTCTAATTTTTCCCGCTTTCCAACAACCTTTTATTAAACCCCATTTTGTGGTATGTATATGTTTTACGATTTAGAAGATACGTTTGTTATGCCAGTTAGCTGTCTACCGACTCGTGGTCTAACACATCCGGTTTCTGCATGCTTTTAGTTCGGTTTCGCCTCTTTAAGTATTACATAAACAAAACTGACCTAGAAGTGCCCATACCCCTAGACGAGCCAGAACCACATTATATTTGACCTAGAAGGAGAAGATGGCTGCGGCAATCTGAGCCAAATGCATGATAATTTCAAAATAGGTAAATTATATTTTTACACTAAAATTTTTTTTAAAACCCAATGTAACTAAGAAATAAAGTAAAAATGATTAATGCGTGTTAATCAAGGTAACAAACAGAAAATATAAATGCAAGTAAGTTAATTGCATATCCTTTACAGGACTTTACAAGTCAACCCCAGCTTTGTAACGCTGTTTGTGATTTTTCTAGGCATTATTACGTTCAGTAGTTTTCCATTGCTTTCTGAACGGGTGGTGCCATCGTCCTTTTGTAAAAATTCACGCGAAACAATTTGCAAGCAAATTGTGCACAGCGTGATTCGTACTTAGAACAATGCAAGTAAGCTGATTAAAATATAAAAGTAAATTGTAACATTTTGGAGAGATTAGTTATGTACAAGCTGGGTGTCTGAATTGTCTAGACATGGATCGCGAGAGAGATATATACAAGCTTGGTGTCTGAACTGTCTAGACCAGGATCATGAGAGAGAGATATACAAGCTGGGTGTCTAAACTGTCTTCACACTGGAAAGTATCAATCTTGGTTACTGAAGATCATGTCAAGGTCTAAACTAACCAATCGAATAATATTCAACAATGACCTGGATGTCACGTAGACCATGAAATAATGCATATTATTACGTGAGTCAAACATTGTTCTACAAAGATCAAAGATAAAGTGAAACGACACTGAAAGACAAGGTAAGATTCATCAAAAGAATCACTATTCGAGGGCAGGACCAATCCATACTATATGTCAACTGTCAAGTAGTAATGACGAGGAGAAGCCTCAGGATCACTGCAAGACATATGTCTCTAATGTGTACGAGAACCCAGGACACCATGACATATGTCTCTAATGTGTACGAGGATCCAGGACACCATGACATATGTCTCTAATGTGTACGAGGATCCAGGACACCATGACATATGTCTCTAATGTGTACGAGGACAGACACCAGACACCATGACACAGGACACATAATTGTCAATGTAGGAAAAATTCTTAAAAATTGCAGGTTGATTATATTTGACCTGTGCGGGCAGAAGTATGGACAGAAGTATGGATAGAAGTATGGGCAGACCCGATATCATTAATGCGGTAGGCACTCAATTATGTGACCTGTGCGGGCAGAAGTATGGACAGACCCGATATCATCAATGCGGTAGGCACTCAATTATGTGACCTGTGCGGGCAGAAGTATGGACAGACCCGATATCATCAATTCGGTAGGCACTCAATTATGTGACCTGTGCGGGCAGAAGTATGGACAGACCCGATATCATCAATTCGGTAGGCACTCAGTTATGTGACCTGTGCGGGCAGAAGTATGGACAGACCCGATATCATCAATTCGGTAGGCACTCAATTATGTGACCTGTGCGGGCAGAAGTATGGACAGACCCGATAGCATAAATGCGGTAGACACTCAATTATGTGACATGGGCAAGTCCCAGACACTGGAACGAGTTTGAGAATTAGGAGTTAAGTTTGGACATGCCAGACAGTGTCGTCTTCGTGATAGAGAGAGAAGATATAGTAATCAACTTCTCATGGGTACGGTGAGCAAATGGACTTTAGGATGGCTGCTGCAGCGAAGGACAGAGCACGAATGGGAATGCCCAATGTGTCCTGACGTCCATTGCATAACATAACATAACATAACATAACATAACATATGTGACCTCGAGATAAAAGATTCTCTGTGTAGACTACTAGGAGAAGAGGCTGGTTTTTGTTTTTGAAGGGGCATTAGAAGGCTACTATGTCTTACTTTTCTCCTCTACTAAGAGAGACTAGCTGACCCCAACTCTGTTAGAAGAGAGACTAGCTGACCCCAACTCTGTTAGAAGAGAGACTAGCTGACCCCAACTCTGTTAGAAGAGAGACTAGCTGACCCCAACTCTGTTAGAAGAGAGACTAGCTGACCCCAACTCTGTTAGATGCAGAAAAAGGAGTAGAACACACCTTTTAGACTAAATTATTTATACAGAATGCTGTATCATTTTATTGTACGTATTTAATATATATGTAAAATATATCATATAAATGTAAGATATGAGCTGCGACAAACAATATATCATAGAAATGTAAGATATGAGCTGCGACAAACAATATATCATATAAATGTAAGATATGAGCTGCGACAAACAATATATCATATAAATGTAAGATATGAGCTGAGACAAACAATATATCATATAAATGTAAGATATGAGCTGAGACAAACAATATATCATATACATGTAAGATATGAGCTGCGACAAACAATATATCATATAAATGTAAGATATGAGCTGAGACAAACAATATATCATATAAATGTAAGATATGAGCTGAGACAAACAATATATCATATAAATGTAAGATATGAGCTGAGACAAACAATATATCATATAAATGTAAGATATGAGCTGCGACAAACAATATTTGATCCGTTTATATAAGGTGTTCAAGATAAAAGTAGCTTGTCAAGGAGCCAATCTGGCATATATTTATGAAAATGAGAAGGTTCAATTATGACGTAGTATAGGTTAAGTGAACAAGTCTTTTGTGTAATTATGGTGCGGGAAGGGGCGATAAACAAATGTGACGTAGTACGAGCTAATCAGAACTAGTTTAAATAGTAAATAGACAAAACGCATTGTGTACATGGCAACTTTTGAATTGTCAATGGGGCTACTTTTATTTTGAACACCTTGTATTTGGTGGAAATATTATTCCGCAGCTATGTTACACATATGATACAGGTCTACTTTCTAATATTATCAAAGGATTATATCTGCTAATCTTGTCTGTACAAGAAACGTAGTGAAGACTACATATTTGTATGTCAATAGTGTATGCGTTATGTAGGGGAGTAAAGCCTCATTCGCTAGTGTAGTGCCGAGGCCTTCAAGGGGAACAAAGAATAGTACCACTGTGACCTACATGGCGACTGATGTTGAACATAGGGACAATAACCTAGTAAATAAAAAGCATCACAGAAATCGGATGTGTAGACCTACTTGTAATCGCTTAGCTGACACAACGTACACTCGCTCTTAGGCTTAGATCACATACAAATCACACAGAGTGGTTACCAAGTGGTTGATATGGAGCGTTCCAAGAAGAAGACGAAAAAGAAGAAGGAGAAGAAAGTCTATTTAAACCGGGGCACGCTTCTTTCAACCCAAAGCGACCATTTTATTGGTTATATCAGGTGTTTCAACACACATAAAAAATAAGAAATGAATGCATTCGGAGAATAATAGTCACACTAAGATCAGGCTTTCCACATAAAAGAACAAACAACTCGAAAGTATCTGTTACTCATTGTATAAGTAGAACTAGATGCCTTATGGGTAGAGAGAGAGAGAGAGAGAGGAGTGTATTTAACCAGCGTGCCACAGGAACCATCAGTATGCATACCCTTTGATATATGTTGTAGAGAGGTGAAGGACTGAGCAGCTATGGGACTTCCCGGAGTGTTATGTCAGTTCAGTAAACAGTAACCTATAACTAATGGTTGACCAGGCACTTCTCAAATTTCTTCTTCTTCTTCTTTTGTCGTCACACTGCTACCGGGTTGTTGCCCAGTGTCGTCACACTGCTACCGGGTTGTTGCCCAGTGTCGTCACACTGCTACCGGGTTGTTGACCAGTGTCGTCACACTGCTACCGGGTTGTTGACCAGTGTCGTCACACTGCTACCGGGTTGTTGACCAGTGTCGTCACACTGCTACCGGGTTGTTGCCCAGTGTCGTCACACTGCTACCGGGTAGTTGCCCAGTGTCGTCACACTGCTACCGGGTTGTTGCCCAGTGTCGTCACACTGCTACCGGGTTGTTGCCCAGTGTCGTCACACTGCTACCGGGTTGTTGCCCAGTGTCGTGGTTTTCTGTTTTTGTCTTGCGCGATTGTTAATCTTTGACAAGATTCTGCTATACCATCTAACCATTTTTTCGTGGTATACCTCTCGCCTTCTTCTCTGATTTTCAGATTTCTTCACTTCTCCTAAATTCGTCGCATTTTGTATTTCATTTTTTCTTGCAGACATCTATTTTGAAATGTATTCAACTTACGTTCTAGATCTTTAGTAATTTTCCAACTGTTGCTGGCATATCTTATGATTTACATAATATTGCAATTGAAAATTCAATATTTCGTTTTCAAACTATATAACTTGGGAGTTCCAGATTTTATTTAGACTTTTAAAAGTTGCTGTTGTTCCTTTGATAATTCGTAACACACATTTTTTTTCAAAATTATTATCAGTGAAATCAAAATGTCTACCCAAATAAAGTGATCGCCGGCCCCAACATACAAATCGTACACGTATTTTACAATATACGAGAGTAGACAGTCCTTATATTCAGTCGTTAACTTGGAAAACACAAGGGAGTATATTTATATATATATACATATTCCTCTCCTACTGTTGAACGTTACAAATGGCCTGGAAGTAATTTCTCCATACCGCTTTGTCCTGGGCAACTTGCTCAATCTCTTCTATGGAATTGAGCGCGATATTTTTTGCCTCTCTCAGCAACGTTCGTTTCAGGGTTTCCCTAAGACGTTCTTTCTTTCTTGAACCCTGCACCTCCCACCTCACCAACATATCTCCATCTTCTCCTTCTTATAACATGTTACTAGTGGCTGACCAGACACATCTCTGTACCTTCCACCTCACCAACATATCTCCACCTTCTCCTTCTTATAACATGTTACTAGTGGCTGACCAGACACATCTCTGTACCTTCCACCTCACCAACATATCTCCACCTTCTCCTTCTTATAACATGTTACTAGTGGCTGACCAGACACATCTCTGTACCTTCCACCTCACCAACATATCTCCACCTTCTCCTTCTTATAACATGTTACTAGTGGCTGACCAGACACATCTCTGTACCTTCCACCTCAATGCTTGTTTTGATATTCTTTGACAATTTCTTCTCAATGTACTCCCAACATATCTCCACCTTCTCCTTCTTATAACATGTTACTAGCGGCTGACCAGACAGATCTCTGATTTTATCACTTCTCCTGAATTAGTCCCATTTTATATTCATTATTATTTATTTACATACGGAATAGTACTTAAAATGTCATGGACAGAGAAAAGAATAAATGCTTCTGTTCTGAAACAGCTTGATATTAAAGTAAGATGGCATTAAAGAACATAAAAACAAGGAATATTAAATATTTCGGGCACATCAAACGACATGAGTGAGTAGATAAAATAATTTTGAAAGGAATGGTGCCTGGAAGAATAATGAGAGGAAGACCTAGAAGACGATGGGTGCAAGGTATCATTGACGATCTGAGAATGACTGCTGCTGACGCCTGTCAACTTGCATAGAACAGGGAGTTTTCAGGACTGCTGTCATGGAAGCCAAGTTCCGGAAGGGACACGCTACTTGATGATAATGATGTGTTCTCATAATGACCCAAACAGACTATTTGTCCAACTGTGTTCAAAGTTGTATTTTTGTAATCTCTAAAGACATGGTCAAAATGTATCTCGATACAAAGTCGTATTGCTTTCAATTCCCTAAAGGAAAATAGAGAATTGTACCTTGTCACTAACATTTATATTAGTTATTCATTTCAGGTATTCCTGGCGGAATATAATACTGAAACTCTTTCTATTACTACGTTAGTAACTCAATACTGGTACTGTAACATTTCCATTTTCATATAGTTTGGTTGGTAACTGTAACACAAACACTGATACAATGTGGATCAGTTTCCAAACAGGACAGATATGTGTAAAGTGTTTTATAGACATCGGAGAAATGTATGGTCAACTACGTGTAACAACTCTTATTAGACGGAGAAATGTATTGTCAACTACGTGTAACAACTGTTATTAGATGGAGAAATGTATGGTCAACTACGTGTAACAACTGTTATTACATGGAGAAATGTATGGTCAACTACGTGTAACAACTGTTATTAGATGGAGAAATGTATGGTCAACTACGTGTAACAACTCTTATTAGATGGAGAAATGTATGGTCAACTACGTGTAACAACTCTTATTAGATGGAGAAATGTATGGTCAACTACGTGTAACAACTGTTATTAGATGGAGAAATGTATGGTCAACTACGTGTAACAACTGTTATTACATGGAGAAATGTATGGTCAACTACGTGTAACAACTGTTATTACATGGAGAAATGTATGGTCAACTACGTGTAACAACTGTTATTAGATGGAGAAATGTATGGTCAACTACGTGTAACAACTGTTATTAGATGGAGAAATGTATGGTCAACTACGTGTAACAACTCTTATTAGATGGAGAAATGTATGGTCAACTACGTGTAACAACTGTTATTAGATGGAGAAATGTATGGTCAACTACGTGTAACAACTGTTATTAGATGGAGAAATGTATGGTCAACTACGTGTAACAACTGTTATTAGATGGAGAAATGTATGGTCAACTACGTGTAACAACTCTTATTAGATGGAGAAATGTATGGTCAACTACGTGTAACAACTCTTATTAGATGGAGAAATGTATGGTCAACTACGTGTAACAACTCTTATTAGATGGAGAAATGTATGGTCAACTACGTGTAACAACTCTTATTAGATGGAGAAATGTATGGTCAACTACACTGTAAAATACACTT
The DNA here is from genome assembly GCA_020796225.1 of Arion vulgaris. Taxonomy (NCBI): domain Eukaryota; kingdom Metazoa; phylum Mollusca; class Gastropoda; order Stylommatophora; family Arionidae; genus Arion; species Arion vulgaris. The sequence continues at coordinate 22,989,425 of CM036767.1, forward strand.
ATTAGATGGAGAAATGATTAATACATGTGAAATATGTTTATTACTTGAAAATGTATCAACTCGTTAACCCGTTTGATGAGAATGTATGTCAACTCAGTGTACACGTTATTAGATGAGAAATGTTGTCAACTTGTAACAACTCTTAATGGAGAAGATTGAGATATGTTAGATCTTTTCTCTTTGGTTCTGTCGCACACTAGATACGTTTGTTGTCGTTTGCCTCATGTCTGGTTTTCTGTTTTTGTTGTAGAGTCGTTCTGGATGCTGTAGAGTTTTATGCAAACTTTTAAGGTCTGCTACATCTAAATACTTTTCTTGTTTCCTCGTTATTCTGATTTTTTTGATTGAGAAGATTAATATGAGAAATGTATGAATGCAAAACTATTAAGTGGAAATATCATTTGTCAGTGTAATTCAAGCAAGGTTTAGTTGAGAAATAAAAAATGAGAAATGATAAATGAATCAAAAAGCAAGTATTGAAGTGAGAAATAAAAAATGAGAAATGATAAATGAATAAAAAAGCAAGTATTGAAGTGAGAAATAAAAAATGAGAAATGATAAATGAATCAAAAAGCAAGTATTGAAGTGAGAAATAAAAAATGAGAAATGATAAATGAATCAAAAAGCAAGTATTGAAGTTGAGAAATAAAAAATGAGAAATGATAAATGAATCAAAAAGCAAGTATTGAAGTTGAGAAATAAAAATGAGAAATGATAAATGAATCAAAAGCAAGTATTGAAGTGAGAAAAATTAAAAAAGGAAAATATAAATGAAAAAAGCATTATTGAGTTGAGGAAATAAAATAGAAATGATAATGAATCAAAAAGCAAGTTTTGAAGATGAAATAAAATGTATAAAATAGGACAATATGACCCGAAAGAAATTACTGAGAAGGCAACTATTTACTATTCTATAGACATGAACGATCCACAAAAGTACAATATATAAGAATCTCATACACATATATAAAATATATCAGTGCGACCCAGGAATATATATATATGTTCATATGCTTATTTACTATATATAACAGCGCATCCCACAAACCATACACATATATAACAAACCATACACATATATAAAATATATCAGTGCGACCCAGGAATATATATATATATATGTTCATATGCTTATTTACTATATATAACAACGCATCCCACAAACCATACACATATATAACAAACCATACACATATATAAAATATATCAGTGCGACCCAGGAATATATATATATATATGTTCATATGCTTATTTACTATATATAACAACGCATCCCACAAACCATACACATATATAACAAACCATACACATATATAAAATATATCAGTGCGACCCAGGAATATATATATATATGTTCATATGCTTATTTACTATATATAACAACGCATCCCACAAACCATACACATATATAACAAACCATACACATATATAAAATATATCAGTGCGACCCAGGAATATATATATATATGTTCATATGATTATTTACTATATATAACACGCATCCACAAACCATACACATATATAAAAACCCTATATAAAATATCAGTGCGACCCAGGAATATATATATATATGTTCATATGTTATTTACTATATATAAGATCACAACATCCATATCAAACCATACACATATATAAAATATATCAGTGCGACCCAGGAATATATATATATATGTTCATATGTTATTTACTATATATAACAGCGCATCCTACAAACAATACATACATACATATAAAATATATCAGTGCGACCAGGAAATATATATATTTCATATGTTTACTATATATAAGCATCCTAACATAATTATACTAATGACAGAAATATAATATTAAACTAACTAATAAGCATCCACAAACCATACACATATATAAAATATATCAGTGCGACCCAGGAATATATATATATATATGTTCATATGCTTATTTACTATATATAACAGCGCATCCCACAAACCATACACATATATAACAAACCATACACATATATAAAATATATCAGTGGACTCAGAATATATATATATATGTTCATATGCTTATTTACTATATATAACAGCGCATCCCACAAACCATACACATATATAACAAACCATACACATATATAAAATATATCAGTGCGACCCAGGAATATATATATATATGTTCATATGCTTATTTACTATATATAACAACGCATCCCACAAACCATACACATATATAACAAACCATACACATATATAAAATATATCAGTCGACCCAGAATATATATATATATGTTCATATGCTTATTTACTATATATAACAGCGCATCCCACAAACCATACACATATATAACAAACCATACACATATATAAAATATATCAGTGCGACCCAGGAATATATATATATATATGTTCATATGATTATTTACTATATATAACAACGCATCCCACAAACCATACACATATATAACAAACCATACACATATATAAAATATATCAGTGCGACCCAGGAATATATATATATGTTCATATGCTTATTTACTATATATAACAACGCATCCCACAAACCATACACATATATAACAAACCATACACATATATAAAATATATCAGTGCGACCCAGGAATATATATATATATGTTCATATGCTTATTTACTATATATAACAGCGCATCCCACAAACCATACACATATATAACAAACCATACACATATATAAAATATATCAGTGCGACCCAGGAATATATATATATATGTTCATATGATTATTTACTATATATAACAACGCATCCCACAAACCATACACATATATAAAATATATCAGTGCGACCCAGGAATATATATATATATGTTCATATGATTATTTACTATATATAACAACGCATCCCACAAACCATACACATATATAACAAACCATACACATATATAAAATATATCAGTGGACCAGAATATATATATATATGTTCATATGCTTATTTACTATATATAACAGCGCATCCCACAAACCATACACATATATAACAAACCATACACATATATAAAATATATCAATGGACCAGAATATATATATATATGTTCATATGCTTATTTACTATATATAACAGCGCATCCCACAAACCATACACATATATAACAAACCATACACATATATAAAATATATCAGTGCGACCCAGGAATATATATATATATGTTCATATGCTTATTTACTATATATAACAGCGCATCCCACAAACCATACACATATATAAAATATATCAGTGCGACCCAGGAATATATATATATGTTCATATGATTATGTTACTATATATAACAACGCATCCCACAAACCATACACATATATAAAAAACCATACACATATATAAAATATATCAGTGCGACCCAGGAATATATATATATATGTTCATATGATTATTTACTATATATAACAGCGCATCCCACAAACCATACACATATATAAAATATATCAGTGCGACCCAGGAATATATATATATGTTCATATGATTATTTACTATATATAACAACGCATCCCACAAACCATACACATATATAACAAACCATACACATATATAAAATATATCAGTGCGACCCAGGAATATATATATATGTTCATATGATTATTTACTATATATAACAGCGCATCCCACAAACCATACACATATATAACAAACCATACACATATATAAAATATATCAGTGCGACCCAGGAATATATATATATGTTCATATGATTATTTACTATATATAAAGCGCATCCACAAACCATACACATATATAACAAACCATACACATATATAAAAAACCATACACATATATAAAATATATCAGTGCGACCCAGGAATATATATATATGTTCATATGATTATTTACTATATATAACAGCGCATCCCACAAACCATACACATATATAACAAACCATACACATATATAAAATATATCAGTGCGACCCAGGAATATATATATATGTTCATATGATTATTTACTATATATAACAGCGCATCCCACAAACCATACACATATATAACAAACCATACACATATATAAAAAACCATACACATATATAAAATATATCAGTGCGACCCAGGAATATATATATATGTTCATATGATTATTTACTATATATAACAGCGCATCCCACAAACCATACACATATATAACAAACCATACACATATATAAAATATATCAGTGCGACCCAGGAATATATATATATGTTCATATGATTATTTACTATATATAACAGCGCATCCCACAAACCATACACATATATAACAAACCATACACATATATAAAATATATCAGTGCGACCCAGGAATATATATATATATGTTCATATGATTATTTACTATAATATAACAGCGCATCCCACAAACCATACACATATATAAAATATATCAGTGCGACCAGGAATATATATATATATGTTCATATGATTATTTACTATAATATAACACGCATCCACAAACCATACACATATATAACAAACCATACACATATATAAAATATATCAGTGCGACCCAGGAATATATATATATATGTTCATATGCTTATTTACTATATATAACAACGCATCCCACAAACCATACACATATATAACAAACCATACACATATATAAAATATATCAGTGCGACCCAGGAATATATATATATATGTTCATATGATTATTTACTATATATAACAGCGCATCCCACAAACCATACACATATATAAAATATATCAGTGCGACCCAGGAATATATATATATATGTTCATATGCTTATTTACTATATATAACAGCGCATCCCACAAACAATACACATATATAACAAACCATACACATATATAAAATATATCAGTGCGACCCAGGAATATATATATATATGTTCATATGCTTATTTACTATATATAACAGCGCATCCCACAAACCATACACATATATAAAATATATCAGTGCGACCCAGGAATATATATATATATGTTCATATGCTTATTTACTATATATAACAACGCATCCCACAAACCATACACATATATAAAATATATCAGTGCGACCCAGGAATATATATATATATATGTTCATATGCTTATTTACTATATATAACAGCGCATCCCACAAACCATACACATATATAACAAACCATACACATATATAAAATATATCAGTGCGACCCAGGAATATATATATATATGTTCATATGCTTATTTACTATATATAACAGCGCATCCCACAAACCATACACATATATAAAAAACCATACACATATATAAAATATATCAGTGCGACCCAGGAATATATATATATATGTTCATATGCTTATTTACTATATATAACAACGCATCCCACAAACCATACACATATATAACAAACCATACACATATATAAAATATATCAGTGCGACCCAGGAATATATATATATATGTTCATATGCTTATTTACTATATATAACAGCGCATCCCACAAACCATACACATATATAACAAACCATACACATATATAAAATATATCAGTGCGACCCAGGAATATATATATATATATGTTCATATGCTTATTTACTATATATAACAACGCATCCCACAAACCATACACATATATAACAAACCATACACATATATAAAATATATCAGTGACACCAGGAATATATATATATGTTCATATGCTTATTTACTATATATAACAACGCATCCCACAAACCATACACATATATAACAAACCATACACATATATAAAATATATCAGTGCGACCCAGGAATATATATATATATGTTCATATGCTTATTTACTATATATAACAGCGCATCCCACAAACCATACACATATATAACAAACCATACACATATATAAAATATATCAGTGCGACCCAGGAATATATATATATATGTTCATATGATTATTTACTATATATAACAACGCATCCCACAAACCATACACATATATAAAATATATCAGTGCGACCAGGAATATATATATATATGTTCATATGATTATTTACTATATATAACAACGCATCCCACAAACCATACACATATATAACAAACCATACACATATATAAAATATATCAGTGCGACCCAGGAATATATATATATATGTTCATATGCTTATTTACTATATATAACAGCGCATCCCACAAACCATACACATATATAACAAACCATACACATATATAAAATATATCAGTGCGACCCAGGAATATATATATATATGTTCATATGCTTATTTACTATATATAACAGCGCATCCCACAAACCATACACATATATAACAAACCATACACATATATAAAATATATCAGTGCGACCCAGGAATATATATATATATGTTCATATGCTTATTTACTATATATAACAGCGCATCCCACAAACCATACACATATATAAAATATATCAGTGCGACCCAGGAATATATATATATGTTCATATGATTATGTTACTATATATAACAACGCATCCCACAAACCATACACATATATAACAAACCATACACATATATAAAATATATCAGTGCGACCCAGGAATATATATATATATGTTCATATGATTATTTACTATATATAACAGCGCATCCCACAAACCATACACATATATAAAATATATCAGTGCGACCCAGGAATATATATATATGTTCATATGATTATTTACTATATATAACAACGCATCCCACAAACCATACACATATATAACAAACCATACACATATATAAAATATATCAGTGCGACCCAGGAATATATATATATGTTCATATGATTATTTACTATATATAACAGCGCATCCCACAAACCATACACATATATAACAAACCATACACATATATAAAATATATCAGTGCGACCCAGGAATATATATATATGTTCATATGATTATTTACTATATATAACAGCGCATCCCACAAACCATACACATATATAACAAACCATACACATATATAAAAAACCATACACATATATAAAATATATCAGTGCGACCCAGGAATATATATATATGTTCATATGATTATTTACTATATATAACAGCGCATCCCACAAACCATACACATATATAACAAACCATACACATATATAAAATATATCAGTGCGACCCAGGAATATATATATATGTTCATATGATTATTTACTATATATAACAGCGCATCCCACAAACCATACACATATATAACAAACCATACACATATATAAAAACCATACACATATATAAAATATATCAGTAGACCCAGAATATATATATATGTTCATATGATTATTTACTATATATAACAGCGCATCCCACAAACCATACACATATATAACAAACCATACACATATATAAAATATATCAGTGCGACCCAGGAATATATATATATGTTCATATGATTATTTACTATATATAACAGCGCATCCCACAAACCATACACATATATAACAAACCATACACATATATAAAATATATCAGTGCGACCCAGGAATATATATATATATGTTCATATGATTATTTACTATAATATAACAGCGCATCCCACAAACCATACACATATATAAAATATATCAGTGCGACCCAGGAATATATATATATATGTTCATATGATTATTTACTATAATATAACAGCGCATCCCACAAACCATACACATATATAACAAACCATACACATATATAAAATATATCAGTGCGACCCAGGAATATATATATATATGTTCATATGATTATTTACTATAATATAACAACGCATCCCACAAACCATACACATATATAAAATATATCAGTGCGACCAGGAATATATATATATATGTTCATATGATTATTTACTATATATAACAACGCATCCCACAAACCATACACATATATAAAAAACCATACACATATATAAAATATATCAGTGCGACCCAGGAATATATATATATGTTCATATGATTATTTACTATAATATAACAACGCATCCCACAAACCATGAGTTTTTAAATTGAGTAAAATGAGGTATGTGTTCTATTCCCTTAACTGATCTTCCACGAGTGAGTAAAGAAATCCACCTACCTACCTCTTGCACTCTTGAGTTCAGAAATTACAAGTGGCAGACAATTCACCCTATAAGGTCTACACAGGCTGCGTGCCATTTACATTGTCATTCAGTTATTCTGTAGATTGAGGTCAGATCTAATTGGTCACAGAGGAAACCATCAGATCTGATTGGTCCTAAGGGAAGCCATCATGGCTGATTGTTGACCAATGGTAGCTAATGTTTAGTTAATGTGTTTTTCGTTGAAGATGCGAACATTACAGATTTAATTTGTTTTTATGGCCTTTCAGTTACAAGTTATACTTACAGAAAAAAACTAGACACAACAGAGATGAAGTGTCTACGCAGAATGCTGGGGGTAACAAGAAGAGACTGCTTAAGAAATGAAGACATCAGGAAAAAAGTGTGTACAACATCAGTACTGAACTTCATCAAGAAACAACAAATTCAATGGTTCGGCCACATTAGCAGATTACCAACAGACAGTACACCACACAATTATGAACGAGGAACTCAGAGAAAGAATTAAGCAGATACCAGTGGAGAAAGAGCTACGGAAGAGACGCTGGCGATGGATAGGACATGTATTGCAAGACAGGCACTGTTTTGGAACCCGCAGGGAAAGAGGAGTAGTGGAAGGCCTAGACAGACCTGGAAAAGAGAGATGTAGGCTGATATTAAAAGGCTAGGTAAAACGTGGAAAGAATTGGATGGGATGGCAAGAGAGAGGAAGAGCTGGAAGCAGTTTGTTGAAGACCTGTGCTCCGTTGGGAGTTGAAAGGTAAAGAAGTGTGAAGAAGTGCACCTCAAAGAGCGATGTTGTTCCAATACAGTGAATACAGAGCAAAAGGCAAGCCACGCGAAAGATGGACCTCAGAGATAACAGAGGTGAGGAAAAGATACTATTTATGAAGCGCATACAAGGGCTCGTTCTAGAAATCTCTTCTTATACTGACGTTGTAAGACAAAACAGGATTGGATAAAAGAAAGAAAGTTACAAATGCAACCAACTATTCAACTATACTGTCTTCTGTGTGTGGCTTTCAACTGTTGATGATGTACATTCAATAAAATTCAGATTAAGTTTAAAGATTATTTGTTATGTAATGTTGATGAAATAATGAATATAAAATGGAACGAATTCAGAAGTGATGAAATCAGAGAAATGTCTGGTCAACCACTAGTGACAACTGTTATAAGAAAGAGAAGATTTAGATATGTTGGACACACCTTGAGAGTAAAGGATCAAAGAATATCAATGCAGGCATTGAATTGGGATGCGAAGGGTTCAAGAAAGAGAGACGACCTAAGGAGACCCTGAAACGAACTTTGCTGAGAGAGGCAAGAAATATCAGTCTCAGTTCCGTGGAAGAGATTGAGCGAGTTGTTCAGGATAGAGACGTATGGAGAAATTGCTTTGTGTGTGCTCCGACCTCTTTCTTACACAGTAAGATCTCAGTAGCAGTTCACAAATCATGTGTTAGCTCCGATCTCTTTCTTACACATTAAGATCTCAGTAGCAGTTTACGAATCATGTGTGTGTCCCTGATGTAATTTAGAAGATGAGGACAATATTTTCTAATTTTATTTTCTCAATTGTTGCTAATAATCTTTGCTCGGGTAACGGATAATCTTTGCTCGGGTAACGGATAATCTTTGCTCGGGTAACGGATAATCTTTGCTCGGGTAACGGATAATCTTTGCTCGGGTAAGGGTTTTCCAGCTTGATTTTCTTGATTTGATTTGACAAGGTAACGGTTTTCCAGCTTGATTTTCTTGATTTGATTTGACAAGGTAACGGTTTTCCAGCTAGATTTTCTTGATTTGATTTGACAAGGTAACAGCTTTCCAGCTTGATTTTCTTGATTTGATTTGACAAGGTAACAGCTTTCCAGCTTGATTTTCTGGATTTGATTTGACAAGGTAACAGTTTTCCAGCTTGATTTTCTTGATTTGATTTGACAAGGTAACAGCTTTCCAGCTTGATTTTCTTGATTTGATTTGACAAGGTAACAGCTTTCCAGCTTGATTTTCTTGATTTGATTTGACAAGGTAAGGGTTTTCCAGCTTGATTTTCTTGATTTGATTTGACAAGGTAACGGTTTTCCAGCTTGATTTTCTTGATTTGATTTGACAAGGTAACGGTTTTCCAGCTTGATTTTCTTGATTTGATTTGACAAGGTAACAGTTTTCCAGCTTGATTTTCTTGATTTGATTTGACAAGGTAACAGCTTTCCAGCTTGATTTTCTGGATTTGATTTGACAAGGTAACAGCTTTCCAGCTTGATGTTCTTGATTTGATTTGACAAGGTAACAGCTTTCCAGCTTGATTTTCTTGATTTGATTTGACAAGGTAACAGCTTTCCAGCTTGATTTTCTTGATTTGATTTGACAAGGTAAGGGTTTTCCAGCTTGATTTTCTTGATTTGATTTGACAAGGTAACGGTTTTCCAGCTTGATTTTCTTGATTTGATTTGACAAGGTAACGGTTTTCCAGCTTGATTTTCTTGATTTGATTTGACAAGGTAACAGTTTTCCAGCTTGATTTTCTTGATTTGATTTGACAAGGTAACAGCTTTCCAGCTTGATTTTCTGGATTTGATTTGACAAGGTAACAGCTTTCCAGCTTGATGTTCTTGATTTGATTTGACAAGGTAACAGCTTTCCAGCTTGATTTTCTGGATTTGATTTGACAAGGTAACAGCTTTCCAGCTTGATGTTCTTGATTTGATTTGACAAGGTAACAGCTTTCCAGCTTGATTTTCTGGATTTGATTTGACAAGGTAACGGTTTTCCAGCTTGATTTTCTGGATTTGATTTGACAAGGTAACGGTTTTCCAGCTTGATTTTCTTGATTTGATTTGACAAGGTAACGGTTTTCCAGCTTGATTTTCTTGATTTGATTTGACAAGGTAACGGTTTTCCAGCTTGATTTTCTTGATTTGATTTGACAAGGTAAGGGTTTTCCAGCTTGATTTTCTTGATTTGATTTGACAAGGTAACGGTTTTCCAGCTTGATTTTCTTGATTTGATTTGACAAGGTAAGGGTTTTCCAGCTTGATTTTCTTGATTTGATTTGACAAGGTAACGGTTTTCCAGCTTGATTTTCTTGATTTGATTTGACAAGGTAAGGGTTTTCCAGCTTGATTTTCTTGATTTGATTTGACAAGGTAACAGCTTTCCAGCTTGATTTTCTGGATTTGATTTGACAAGGTAACAGCTTTCCAGCTTGATGTTCTTGATTTGATTTGACAAGGTAACAGCTTTCCAGCTTGATGTTCTTGATTTGATTTGACAAGGTAACAGCTTTCCAGCTTGATTTTCTGGATTTGATTTGACAAGGTAACAGCTTTCCAGCTTGATGTTCTTGATTTGATTTGACAAGGTAACAGCTTTCCAGCTTGATTTTCTGGATTTGATTTGACAAGGTAACGGTTTTCCAGCTTGATTTTCTGGATTTGATTTGACAAGGTAACGGTTTTCCAGCTTGATTTTCTGGATTTGATTTGACAAGGTAACGGTTTTCCAGCTTGATTTTCTGGATTTGATTTGACAAGGTAACGGTTTTCCAGCTTGATTTTCTTGATTTGATTTGACAAGGTAACGGTTTTCCAGCTTGATTTTCTGGATTTGATTTGACAAGGTAACGGTTTTCCAGCTTGATGTTCTTGATTTGATTTGACAAGGTAACAGTTTTCCAACTTGATGTTCTGGATTTGATTTGACAAGGTAACAGCTTTCCAACTTGATGTTCTGGATTTGATTTGACAAGGTAACGGTTTTCCAGCTTGATGTTCTTGATTTGATTTGACAAGGTAACAGCTTTCCAGCTTGATGTTCTTGATTTGATTTGACAAGGTAACAGCTTTCCAGCTTGATGTTCTTGATTTGATTTGACAAGGTAACAGTTTTCCAGCTTGATGTTCTTGATTTGATTTGACAAGGTAACGGTTTTCCAGCTTGATGTTCTTGATTTGATTTGACAAGGTAACAGCTTTCCAGCTTGATGTTCTTGATTTGATTTGACAAGGTAACAGCTTTCCAACTTGATGTTCTTGATTTGATTTGACAAGGTAACTGTTTTCCAGCTTGATGTTCTTGATTTGATTTGACAAGGTAACAGCTTTCCAGCTTGATTTTCTGGATTTGATTTGACAAGGTAACGTTTTTCCAGCTTGATTTTCTGGATTTGATTTGACAAGGTAACGGTTTTCCAGCTTGATTTTCTGGATTTGATTTGACAAGGTAACGGTTTTCCAGCTTGATTTTCTTGATTTGATTTGACAAGGTAACGGTTTTCCAGCTTGATTTTCTGGATTTGATTTGACAAGGTAACGGTTTTCCAGCTTGATGTTCTTGATTTGATTTGACAAGGTAACAGTTTTCCAACTTGATGTTCTGGATTTGATTTGACAAGGTAACAGCTTTCCAACTTGATGTTCTGGATTTGATTTGACAAGGTAACGGTTTTCCAGCTTGATGTTCTTGATTTGATTTGACAAGGTAACAGCTTTCCAGCTTGATGTTCTTGATTTGATTTGACAAGGTTACAGCTTTCCAGCTTGATGTTCTTGATTTGATTTGACAAGGTAACAGTTTTCCAGCTTGATGTTCTTGATTTGATTTGACAAGGTAACAGTTTTCCAGCTTGATGTTCTTGATTTGATTTGACAAGGTAACAGCTTTCCAGCTTGATTTTCTGGATTTGATTTGACAAGGTAACGGTTTTCCAGCTTGATTTTCTGGATTTGATTTGACAAGGTAACTGTTTTCCAGCTTGATTTTCTGGATTTGATTTGACAAGGTAACGGTTTTCCAGCTTGATTTTCTGGATTTGATTTGACAAGGTAACGGTTTTCCAGCTTGATTTTCTTGATTTGATTTGACAAGGTAACGGTTTTCCAGCTTGATTTTCTGGATTTGATTTGACAAGGTAACGGTTTTCCAGCTTGATGTTCTTGATTTGATTTGACAAGGTAACAGTTTTCCAACTTGATGTTCTGGATTTGATTTGACAAGGTAACAGCTTTCCAACTTGATGTTCTGGATTTGATTTGACAAGGTAACGGTTTTCCAGCTTGATGTTCTTGATTTGATTTGACAAGGTAACAGCTTTCCAGCTTGATGTTCTTGATTTGATTTGACAAGGTAACAGCTTTCCAGCTTGATGTTCTTGATTTGATTTGACAAGGTAACAGTTTTCCAGCTTGATGTTCTTGATTTGATTTGACAAGGTAACGGTTTTCCAGCTTGATGTTCTTGATTTGATTTGACAAGGTAACAGCTTTCCAGCTTGATGTTCTTGATTTGATTTGACAAGGTAACAGCTTTCCAACTTGATGTTCTTGATTTGATTTGACAAGGTAACTGTTTTCCAGCTTGATGTTCTTGATTTGATTTGACAAGGTAACAGCTTTCCAGCTTGATTTTCTGGATTTGATTTGACAAGGTAACGGTTTTCCAGCTTGATTTTCTGGATTTGATTTGACAAGGTAACGGTTTTCCAGCTTGATTTTCTGGATTTGATTTGACAAGGTAACGGTTTTCCAGCTTGATTTTCTTGATTTGATTTGACAAGGTAACGGTTTTCCAGCTTGATTTTCTGGATTTGATTTGACAAGGTAACGGTTTTCCAGCTTGATGTTCTTGATTTGATTTGACAAGGTAACAGTTTTCCAACTTGATGTTCTGGATTTGATTTGACAAGGTAACAGCTTTCCAACTTGATGTTCTGGATTTGATTTGACAAGGTAACGGTTTTCCAGCTTGATGTTCTTGATTTGATTTGACAAGGTAACAGCTTTCCAGCTTGATGTTCTTGATTTGATTTGACAAGGTAACAGCTTTCCAGCTTGATGTTCTTGATTTGATTTGACAAGGTAACAGTTTTCCAGCTTGATGTTCTTGATTTGATTTGACAAGGTAACGGTTTTCCAGCTTGATGTTCTTGATTTGATTTGACAAGGTAACAGCTTTCCAGCTTGATGTTCTTGATTTGATTTGACAAGGTAACAGCTTTCCAACTTGATGTTCTTGATTTGATTTGACAAGGTAACTGTTTTCCAGCTTGATGTTCTTGATTTGATTTGACAAGGTAACAGCTTTCCAGCTTGATGTTCTTGATTTGATTTGACAAGGTAACGGTTTTCCAGCTTGATGTTCTTGATTTGATTTGACAAGGTAACAGCTTTCCAGCTTGATGTTCTTGATTTGATTTGACAAGGTAACAGCTTTCCAGCTTGATGTTCTTGATTTGATTTGACAAGGTAACAGTTTTCCAGCTTGATGTTCTTGATTTGATTTGACAAGGTAACGGTTTTCCAGCTTGATGTTCTTGATTTGATTTGACAAGGTAACGGTTTTCCAGCTTGATGTTCTTGATTTGATTTGACAAGGTAACAGCTTTCCAGCTTGATGTTCTTGATTTGATTTGACAAGGTAACGGTTTTCCAGCTTGATGTTCTTGATTTGATTTGACAAGGTAACAGCTTTCCAGCTTGATGTTCTTGATTTGATTTGACAAGGTAACAGCTTTCCAGCTTGATGTTCTGGATTTGATTTGACAAGGTAACAGTTTTCCAGCTTGATGTTCTTGATTTGATTTGACAAGGTAACAGTTTTCCAACTTGATGTTCTTGATTTGATTTGACAAGGTAACAGTTTTCCAACTTGATGTTCTTGATTTGATTTGACAAGGTAACAGTTTTCCAACTTGATGTTCTTGATTTGATTTGACAAGGTAACAGCTTTCCAGCTTGATGTTCTTGATTTGATTTGACAAGGTAACAGTTTTCCAGCTTGATGTTCTTGATTTGATTTGACAAGGTAACAGCTTTCCAGCTTGATGTTCTTGATTTGATTTGACAAGGTAACAGCTTTCCAACTTGATGTTCTTGATTTGATTTGACAAGGTAACTGTTTTCCAGCTTGATGTTCTTGATTTGATTTGACAAGGTAACAGCTTTCCAGCTTGATTTTCTGGATTTGATTTGACAAGGTAACGGTTTTCCAGCTTGATTTTCTGGATTTGATTTGACAAGGTAACGGTTTTCCAGCTTGATTTTCTGGATTTGATTTGACAAGGTAACGGTTTTCCAGCTTGATTTTCTTGATTTGATTTGACAAGGTAACGGTTTTCCAGCTTGATTTTCTGGATTTGATTTGACAAGGTAACGGTTTTCCAGCTTGATGTTCTTGATTTGATTTGACAAGGTAACAGTTTTCCAACTTGATGTTCTGGATTTGATTTGACAAGGTAACAGCTTTCCAACTTGATGTTCTGGATTTGATTTGACAAGGTAACGGTTTTCCAGCTTGATGTTCTTGATTTGATTTGACAAGGTAACAGCTTTCCAGCTTGATGTTCTTGATTTGATTTGACAAGGTAACAGCTTTCCAGCTTGATGTTCTTGATTTGATTTGACAAGGTAACAGTTTTCCAGCTTGATGTTCTTGATTTGATTTGACAAGGTAACGGTTTTCCAGCTTGATGTTCTTGATTTGATTTGACAAGGTAACAGCTTTCCAGCTTGATGTTCTTGATTTGATTTGACAAGGTAACAGCTTTCCAACTTGATGTTCTTGATTTGATTTGACAAGGTAACTGTTTTCCAGCTTGATGTTCTTGATTTGATTTGACAAGGTAACAGCTTTCCAGCTTGATGTTCTTGATTTGATTTGACAAGGTAACGGTTTTCCAGCTTGATGTTCTTGATTTGATTTGACAAGGTAACAGCTTTCCAGCTTGATGTTCTTGATTTGATTTGACAAGGTAACAGCTTTCCAGCTTGATGTTCTTGATTTGATTTGACAAGGTAACAGTTTTCCAGCTTGATGTTCTTGATTTGATTTGACAAGGTAACGGTTTTCCAGCTTGATGTTCTTGATTTGATTTGACAAGGTAACGGTTTTCCAGCTTGATGTTCTTGATTTGATTTGACAAGGTAACAGCTTTCCAGCTTGATGTTCTTGATTTGATTTGACAAGGTAACGGTTTTCCAGCTTGATGTTCTTGATTTGATTTGACAAGGTAACAGCTTTCCAGCTTGATGTTCTTGATTTGATTTGACAAGGTAACAGCTTTCCAGCTTGATGTTCTGGATTTGATTTGACAAGGTAACAGTTTTCCAGCTTGATGTTCTTGATTTGATTTGACAAGGTAACAGTTTTCCAACTTGATGTTCTTGATTTGATTTGACAAGGTAACAGTTTTCCAACTTGATGTTCTTGATTTGATTTGACAAGGTAACAGTTTTCCAACTTGATGTTCTTGATTTGATTTGACAAGGTAACAGCTTTCCAGCTTGATGTTCTTGATTTGATTTGACAAGGTAACAGTTTTCCAGCTTGATGTTCTTGATTTGATTTGACAAGGTAACAGCTTTCCAGCTTGATGTTCTTGATTTGATTTGACAAGGTAACAGCTTTCCAGCTTGATGTTCTTGATTTGATTTGACAAGGTGTTCTTTACATGCTCAACTGAACATGGGACCTAACGTTTTATCGTCTGTTCCGATAGTGATGTCTCTCTCTTCCTGCCTATCACCCTCTCAGACTTTGCAGTGTCTAAAAAGTTAACTGCATATCCCTTAGGACTTTGATTTGAATCAACCCCAGCTTTTAAGCTGTTTCTGATTTTTCAGGTAATTTTCGCTTATGTTCTTGATGTTGACAAGGTACTTTCGTTGATGTTCTTGATTTGATTTGACAAGTAACGTTTCCAGCTTGATTTTTGGATTTGATTTGAAAGGTAACGGTTTTCCACTTGATTTCTTGATTTGATTTGACAAGGTAACGTTTTCCACTTGATTTTGATTTGATTTGACAAGGAACGGTTTCCAGCTTGATGTTCTTGATTTGATTTGAAAGGTAACAGTTCCAACTTGATTTCTGGATTTGATTTGACAAGGTAACGTTTCCAACTTGATGTTCTGGATTTGATTTGACAAGGTAACGGTTTTCCAGCTTGATTCTGATTTGATTTGACAAGGTAACGTTTCAGCTTGATTTCTTGATTTGATTTGACAAGGTAACGTTTCCAGCGATTTCTGATTTGATTGACAAGGTAAGCTTTCCAGCTTGATGTTCTTGATTTGATTTGACAAGGTAACGGTTTTCCAGCTTGATGTTCTTGATTTGATTTGACAAGGTAACAGCTTTCCAGCTTGATGTTCTTGATTTGATTTGACAAGGTAACAGCTTTCCAGCTTGATGTTCTGGATTTGATTTGACAAGGTAACAGTTTTCCAGCTTGATGTTCTTGATTTGATTTGACAAGGTAACAGTTTTCCAACTTGATGTTCTTGATTTGATTTGACAAGGTAACAGTTTTCCAACTTGATGTTCTTGATTTGATTTGACAAGGTAACAGTTTTCCAACTTGATGTTCTTGATTTGATTTGACAAGGTAACAGCTTTCCAGCTTGATGTTCTTGATTTGATTTGACAAGGTAACAGTTTTCCAGCTTGATGTTCTTGATTTGATTTGACAAGGTAACAGCTTTCCAGCTTGATGTTCTTGATTTGATTTGACAAGGTAACAGCTTTCCAGCTTGATGTTCTTGATTTGATTTGACAAGGTGTTCTTTACATGCTCAACGTGAACATGGGACCTACGTTTTATCGTCTGTCTCCGATAGTGATGTCTCTCTCTCTCCCGCTCTATCACCCTCTCAGACTTTTGCAGTGTCTAAAAAAGTTAATTGCATATCCCTTACAGGACTTTGCGAATCAACCCCAGCTTTTTAACGCTGTTTGTGATTTTCCTAGGTATTACTACGTTCAGTAGTTTGCCATTGCTTTCTGAACAGGTGGTGTCATCGTACTTTTGTAAAAATCCAGGCGAAACAGCCTGCATCCAAGCTGTCCGCAGCGTTGTTCGAACTCAGAACGTCCGGGTTAATAGACCGAGTCACTGTGGCCACAGACGCCACCTTTTGCAGTGTCTACAAGATGTAATTGTTTATGTACATTCTATTTGGAAAATGTTTCTGAAAAGAGTTCAGAGTAACAATATGTCATGTCATCAATTTCATAAACTTTATAACAAAATGTTTTAGGGATTATTGTTACTATAGATTTACAAAACATTTAATGTTAAATAATATTTGGTGTATTTTCGTTACCTTCAAACGCTCTTAATTCAGTCGTAGCTGTGGCGTCTAATATTGTGCATCTGACTGATTTGTGCGTCAAGTCTTTCCTTAACAACCCTGTGTTTTTCGCCATTCAGGCGAACCTTACCCCGACTGTAGATGTACTTGTCATTTAGATCCCCCAGTAAAGGATTAGGGGTTTCCTGTAGTCAAATCGCTTAACGTGTTCACATCGATAATTGTTGTACAAAGCTGTTCTTGAACCCCGGAACGTACACCGCTTGTAGTCACTCACTCACACCGCGTATAATCAACCTTGCTATCGGCGATCTCGTAGATATTCTTCATTAAATAACTTGTCCTGAGCAGAACATTGCCACCCGAAGAGTCCTTCTGAATTTCACTCTGTCATAGGCCTGCATTTCTCTACAGCTGTCATGCTCAGACTATCATACATGCTGAATCCATATTCTCTGTGGTCTTCCTCTTCTCCTCTTTGAGGGGATGCCTTCTTCCATGATGGTCTTCTCGAACCTTTCATGTCCACAATATTTCAATTTTCTCCTTATCATCAGACAGCTGTCTTTGATTTTGAGTACTTTCTGGATATATCTATTTGTTCTCTTCTCTGTCCATGATATAATTATGGCTCTTCTGTAGCACCTATATTCAAAACACATATCTATTTTTCCACTTCTTTGTTAACTGCCCATGCTTTATATCCATAAGTTTAAATTTGGGAATACGCATCCTCTTAGTAGCCTGATTTTTGTTTTATTATCAGTTTCATTCAATTATGTTTTTAGTTGTTACATTTTTTATAAAGCATTATGTTTGAAAATGTTCTTGAAACTTTATCAGAATCCCAAAATATAATGCAATAAATGTCATGAACTTTATATGTGAAAGTTTAGGAATTTGTAGGATACTACTATCAATTTTCATGAAATAAATTAGCAAACAAATAATGCACTATTTATAAAATGGTGACATGACAAGGAACTGCATAACAGATAGATCATGTGTAGGATTCAGTCCCGTATAATAATCCTTGGCAACTGAAAATCAATAAAAAATATGTTGCAAGAACGTTTTCCGGGCAATAGTCATTTTTCAATTAATTTAATATTCTCAAAACAGGTTTCCACTCGCTTCAAAATTGTACAGGCGACTTTCGTTGGTGCTACGGAGTTTGTGCACACGGATCTTCTTCTTCGAACGCTCCATATCGACCACTTGTCAACGACTCTCTGCTGAAATCTCTCTTTATTAATACTCTTTTGAAATTTGTCTCTATCTCTCTTTGTTAATGTTTGACTGAATTTGTCTCTATCTCTCTTTGTTAATGTTTTACTGAATTTGTCTCTATCTCTCTTTGTTAATGCTTGACTGAATTTGTCTCTATCTCTCTTTGTTAATGTTTGACTGAATTTGTCTCTATCTCTCTTTGTTAATGCTTGACTGAATTTGTCTCTATCTCTCTTTGTTAATGTTTGACTGAATTTGTCTATATCTCTCTTTGTTAATGTTTGACTGAATTTGTCTCTATCTCTCTTTGTTAATGTTTGACTGAATTTGTCTCTATCTCTCTTTGTTAATGCTTGACTGAATTTGTCTCTATCTCTCTTTGTTAATGTTTGACTGAATTTGTCTCTATCTCTCTTTGTTAATGTTTGACTGAATTTGTCTCTATCTCTCTTTGTTAATGTTTGACTGAATTTGTCTCTATCTCTCTTTGTTAATGTTTTACTGAATTTGTCTCTATCTCTCTTTGTTAATGTTTTACTGAATTTGTCTCTATCTCTCTTTGTTAATGTTTTACTGAATTTGTCTCTATCTCTCTTTGTTAATGTTTTACTGAATTTGTCTCTATCTCTCTTTGTTAATGTTTTACTGAATTTGTCTCTATCTCTCTTTGTTAATGTTTTACTGAATTTGTCTCTATCTCTCTTTGTTAATGCTTGACTGAATTTGTCTCTATCTCTCTTTGTTAATGTTTTACTGAATTTGTCTCTATCTCTCTTTGTTAATGTTTGACTGAATTTGTCTCTATCTCTCTTTGTTAATGTTTTACTGAATTTGTCTCTATCTCTCTTTGTTAATGTTTTACTGAATTTGTCTCTATATCTCTTTGTTAATGTTTTACTGAATTTGTCTCTATATCTCTTTGTTAATGTTTTACTGAATTTGTCTCTATCTCTCTTTGTTAATGTTTTACTGAATTTGTCTCTATCTCTCTTTGTTAATGTTTTACTGAATTTGTCTCTATCTCTCTTTGTTAATGTTTTACTGAATTCTCTCTATCTCTCTTTGTTAATGTTTTACTGAATTCTCTCTATCTCTCTTTGTTAATGCTTTACTGAATTTGTCTCTATCTCTCTGTGTTAATGTTTTACTGAATTTGTCTCTATCTCTCTTTGTTAATGTTTTACTGAATTTGTCTCTATCTCTCTTTGTTAATGTTTTACTGAATTTGTCTCTATCTCTCTTTGTTAATGCTTTACTGAATTTGTCTCTATCTCTCTTTGTTAATGTTTTACTGAATTCTCTCTATCTCTCTTTGTTAATGCTTGACTGAATTTGTCTCTGTGTACTGTTGTCTATCAGTTAGTAATGTGCTAGATTAATTCTCTCTCTCTCTCTCTCTCTCTCTCTCTCTCTCTCTCGTTTACTGTACTATTTTCTATGTACTGTTGTCTATCAGTTAGTAATATTTGGTTACAATCTATCACTCCTTCGCTAAATGAACTCATTTTCTATCTTATATTATTGTAACAGTTACATTCAGGTGTTCTCTTCTTATCACACTCTAAACGGGACTAACCTTTCAAATAGTTGATCAAAGTTTGTTGTTCTGCCTAGTTTGTAGACAAGTCTCACTTTCTCTTTCTCTTTATCTCTCTCTCTTTCTGTCTCTCTTTCTCTCTCTCTGAATGTGTCTATCTAAAATCTAACTTTGGTCTGGATTTTTTCACCTGACAAAGCCAACCATCCAAGACAAAATATCTCACGTTTCCTTCCTTTGTCTCAAATGGGGTCAATGCTCTTAGCATGTGGTTTATACACCTGTGTAGCACGATTTCCTTAGGCTATATCAGTTTTATCTAACAAAAAAATACAGGAAATATTCTTGATTATCCACTGATTGCCTATAAATGTTCCAACTGTTAATTTCATTTACTTCAGGTTGCAACTGTTCATTTCATTTACTTCAAGTTGCAACTGTTAATATCATTTATTTCAAGTTGCAACTGTTAATTTCATTTATTTCAAGTTGCAACTGTTAATTTTATTTACTCAAGTTGCAACTGTTAATTTCATTTATTTCAAGTTGCAACTGTTAATTTCATTTACTTCAAGTTGCAATTGTTAATTTCATTTATTTCAAGTTGCAACTGTTAATTTCATTTATTTCAAGTTGCAACTGTTAATTTCATTTATTTCAAGTTGCAACTGTTAATTTATTTACTCAGTTGCAACTGTTAATTTCATTTACTTCAAGTTGCAACTGTTAATTTCATTTATTTCAAGTTGCAACTGTTAATTTCATTTATTTCAAGTTGCAACTGTTAATTTTATTTACTCAAGTTGCAACTGTTAATTTCATTGACTTCAAGTTCCAACAATAAACACACGGTCAAAACGTCTGTATAGATAATTGATTCCACTAAAATGTTGATCGGCATTATCTAGGCAATATCTTGTCTTGAACAGATCTGTCTACCTGTTCTTGGGAATTGATTTGTCTCTTCTTTCTTCTTGACTTTGATCATATGATCTTGACTTGACTTTCTTCTTGACTTTGATCATATGATCTTGACTTGACTTTCTTCTTGACTTTGATCATATGATCTTGACTTGACTTTCTTCTTGACTTTGATCATATGATCTTGACTTGACTTTCTTCTTGACTTTGATCATATGATCTTGACTTGACTTTCTTCTTGACTTTGATCATATTTTGTCTGACAGCGTCAGGGTTAGAATAAATACACAGTTCAAAGGTGATGAATTGACTTCATTGTACCGGGTTTTCCCGTATGGTCTCATCGATATCGGCATAGATGGCATGCCATCTGCCGAGAACATTGTACAAAGCACAATCTCCGTAGCTTCGGCAACAATCCCTAGGATCTCATGAAAAAATTGCACATGTGTCTCGGTCCGGATTGGAACCCACAACTTTCAATACGACAGACAGACTTTCGATATAAAGAAATTTCAAAAACCAACCCTTTTGACCAGACAAAACTTTCGATATAAAAAGATTTCAAAAACGGCCATTTGAAGACAGTTTTTGATATAATAATAGTTTCAACAAAAAACGCCACTTGGGCAGGGGGGTTTTGGTTAATAATGTTTTCCAAAAACCCAAACGGAACCCTTCGACAGAAGATTTTTTGATAAAAAAAATTTCAAAAACCCTTTGGGCCACTTCGACAGACAACTTTGAAAATTTGGGGGGTTTCAAAAACCCAAACCTTCCCCTTCGACAGACAGACTTTCGATATAACAATAGATTTCAAAAACCCAACCGGCCACTTGACAGGGGGGCTTTGATAAATAAAAATTTCAAAACCCGACTACCCCCCAAAACAGATTTTTGATATAACAAAAATTTCAACAACCAACGGCCATTTTGAAAAAGAAAAGATTTTCCCATATAATAATAGATTTCAAAAACCCAATTTTGGGCCACTTGACGGACAGACCGTATAAAAAAGGGGAATTTCAACCAACTTTTTCCCTTGACAGACAGATTTCTTTAACAGGAAATTTTAACCCAACCCTTTGACCACTTCGAAGCCCATCCCCTTTATAACAATGTTTTCCCAACAACAAGGGGGCCCACTTCTAAAGCCAGATTTTCCCCATATAAAAATAAAATTTCAAAAACCCTTTGACCATTGACAACACCCCGGATATAATAATAGTTTAAAAAACCCCCCCCAAACGACCATTTGCAGACGGACTTTATATAAAAAGTTTTTAAACAACCCCTTTGACCACTTGGAAACAGATTTTCCCGATATAAAAATATTTTAAACCTTTTGGGCCCCTTTGACAGACAGATTTTGGTATAAACAAACCCCAAAAACCCCTTTGGGACCACTTCGGCGGACAGATTTTCCCCGTTTAAAAGGGGAATTTCCCAACCAACCCCCCCAACAGAAAGATTTTCATTTTAAAAATGGGTTCCAAAAACCCAAACCCGGACCCCGACAGACGGACCCGATATAATAAAAATTTTCAAAAACCAACGGCCACTTCGCCCGAAAAAAATTTTTTGAATAATAATAGATTTCAAAAACCCAATTTTGGGCCTTTTGAAAAGATTTTATATAAAATGGGATTTAAAAAACCCTTTGCCCTTCCTGGGACAGACTTTCGATTTTAAAAATAAAATTTAAAACAAAATTTTTGACCATTCGCAGACAGACTTTCGATAAAATAAAAATTTTTAAATAAACCCAACTTCCGAAGACAGACTTTCTGATAAAATTAATAGTTTTTAAACCCAAAAATTTTTTGACCACGAAAACCCTTTCGATATAATAATAAAATTTCCCAAAAATAATTTTCCCCCAAACCGGGCAGCCCTTTGATAAAATTAAATTTCAAAAACCCAAACGGCCACTTCGCCCAGACAGACTTTCGTATAAAAAAGGTTTAAAAACCCAAACTTTAAACCCCCGACAGACAGATTTTTGATATAATAAAAAATTTTAAACAACCAACGACCATTTCCCGACAGACAGATTTTGATATAATAATAGATTTCAAAAAACCCCAACTTTGACCACTTGACAGACAAAACTTTCGATATAAAAAAGATTCAACAACCAACCCCCTTCATTTGAAACAATTTCAAAAATAATGATTTCAAAAACCCCTTTTGGGCCATTTGACAAAGTTTCATATAAAAAATGATTTAAACCCAAAGACCCTGACAGCCCCAGATTTTTTCGCAAAAAAAAGATTTCAAAACCAACGAATTTCGACAGACAGACTTTTTTATAAAAAATTTTTTAAACCAACCCAATTTTTGATCCTCGACAGAACATCCCCTTTGATATAATAAACAAAATAACCCTTTCGCCACTTCGACAGACAGATTTTGATATAATAATAGTTTTCAAAAAACCAATTTGACCCCCCGGCCAGACAATTTCATATAAAAAAGCCTTCCAAGGAACCCAATTTTTGACCCTTCGACAGAAGATTTTTTGATATAACAAAAATTTTCCCAAAAAACGACCCCTTTTAACGGACAGACTTTCGATATAAAAATAAAATTTCAACAAAAAACTTTGATCACTTCACAGACAGATTTGATATAATAAAGATTTAACAACCAACGGCCATTTCGACAGACAGATTTTCGAATAATTGTTCAAAAACCCCGCTTTGCCTTCGGCAGACAGATTTTTTCGATATAAAAAAATTTCAAAACCAAACAGGCCCTTTTGAAAAGACTTTTTAAATAATGTTTAAACCCCAAACCAATTTTATTTTTCGACAGAAAAAGCTTTAATAATAGTTTTCAACAACCCCCCAAATTCACGAGGAAACCCGTTTAAATAGGATTTAAACCTTTAATTTTTGGCCCTTCGAAGACAAAATTTTTCGAAAAACCCAATAGTTTTCCCCAAAAATTTAACTTTATTTGAAAGACTTTCGATATAATAATAGATTTCAAAAAACCAATTTTTACTTCTTGAAACCAGATTTTCATATAACAATGGGATTTCAAAAACCCAACGACCCCCGACAGAAGACTTTCGATATAATAATAGATTTCAAAAACCAACGGCCATTTGGACGAAAGATTTTGGAAAATAAATTTCCCAACCCAACTTTGACCATTTCGACAGACAGATTTTATTTAAATAGATTTAAAACCAACTTTGTTCCTTTGACAGACAGACTTTCGAATAAAAAAGTTTCCCAAAAACCCAAACCCTTTTGAACTTGACAGACGGACTTTTTAAAATCGTTTAACAACCCTTTAATTCAAACAGACGGGCTTTCGATATAAAAAGATTTCCCAAAAACCCAAACCACCATTTCCCGACGGGAAAATTTTTTGGGTATTAACATTTCAACCCCCCTTTTTGAACTTCGACAGGGGGGTTTCGATAAAAAATAGTTTTTAAAAACCCAACTTTCCCCCGACAGGTGGGGTTTTCGATATAAAAAAGATTTAAAAACCCAACCCACTTCGACAGACAGACTTTCGAAAAAATAATAGCCTTAAACAACCAACTTTTACTTGACAGACAGACTTTCGATATAATAAAAAGATTTCAAAAAACAACGGCCACTTGACAGAAAAGATTTTCAAATTAAAATAGATGTAAACAACCAACGGCCATTTGAAGACAGACTTTCTTAAAATAATAATTTCAAAAACCCTTTGACCACTTTGAAAAAGACAGATTTTCGATATAAAAAGTTTTCAAAAACCCAAACCGGCCATTTCGACAGCCCTTTTTGGGTTAAAATTTGGTTTTTAAAAACCCAATTTTTGACCATGGGAAAAGAAAAGACTTTCGATAAAAAAAGTTTTCCCAAAAAACAACTTTGGACCGACAGAAGACTTTGATATAATAATAGATTTCAACAACCAATTTTGGCCATTTGGCAAAGACTTTCGATAAAATTTGGGTTTTAAAAAACCACCGCCCCTTTCGACAAAAAGATTTTTTGATATAATAAAGTTTTCAACAACCACCCTTTGACCATTTTTGACAAAGACTTTGATATAATAAATTTTCAAAAAACCAACGGCCATTTTTGACAAAAGATTTTCCCATATAATAATGTTTTCAACAACCAACGCCGGCTGACAGACGGGATTTTCCGATATTAAATTTCCCCAAAAACCCAACGGCCATTCGACAACGACTTTCGATATAATAAAAATTTTTTAAAAACCCTTTGACCATTTGGAAACTTTTAATATAATAATAGATTTAAACAACCAACTTGACCATTTGACAGACAGATTTTGGGGATATAATAAAATTTCAAAAACCCCAACAACCCTCAGAACAGATTTTTCGATAATAATAATTTCAACCAACGGCCATTTGACAGACAGATTTTGGGATATAATAATATATTTTCCAAAAACCCAACGAACCCCATTTCGGCGGGACGGGCCCGATATAATAATAAAATTTCAACAACCCAACCCTTACCAAATTTGGCGGAGAACTTTGATATAATAATAGTTTTCCCAAAAACCAACACCCTTTGAAGGAACTTTCGATTAAAAATAATAAATTTCAAAAAACCCAATTTTCCATTTCGACAGACAGATTTTGATATAAGTAGACCCCCTTAATAACCAATTAAAAAGACAGATTTTTGAATAATAAATTTTCCCAAAAATTTTACCACTTCGACAGCCCCAGACTTTGTTATAAAAAAGGTTTCAAAAACCAACGGAAAATTTGACAGACAGACTTTCGATATAATAATGTTTTAAACCCTTCCCTTTGACCATTTGACAACAGACTTTGATATAAAATAGTTTTAAAAAAATTAATTTTGGGCCCCGACAGACAGATTTTGATATAATAATGGGTTCAAAAACCAAATTTGGGGTTTTTTGAAGACAGACTTTCGATAAATAAAATTTCAACAACCAACTTTCCCGACAGACAGAGTTTCGATATAATAATAGTTTTCAAAAACCCAATTTTGGACCATTTTGACAACAAAATTTTGATATAACAATAAAATTTCAAAAACCCAACGCCCATTGAAAGACAGACTTTCGATATAAAATTTTTAACAACCTTTTTGCCCCACTTGAAGACATATTTTGATATAAAATAGATTTCAAAAACCCAACGGCCACTTCAAGAAGATTTTGATAAAATATTTTTTTAAAAACCAACTTTGCCCACTTGACAGAAGATTTGATATAAAATGGTTTTCCCTAACTTTTTTGACCATTCGACAGAAGATTTTGATATAAAATAGATTTAAAACAAACGGCCCTTGACAGAAAAGCTTTGGTAAAATAATAGATTTAAAAAAACCCCAAACTTAAAGAAAAGACTTTCGATATAATAATAGTTTTCCCAAAAACCCAACTTCCACTTGAAGACAGCCCGATATAATAATAAATTTCAAAAACCTTTTCACAACCCAGATATTTCGATATAAAATAATTTTCCCTTCCCCCAATTTTGTATTTCCCGACAGACGGGATTTGAATAATAATGGTTAAACCCCCAAACTTTTACCGACAAAACAGACTTTCATATAACAATAGATTTAAAACCAATTTTGGGCCACTTCGGGGGGCGACTTTCGATAAATAATAGACCCCCAACCCCTTTACCACTTGACAGACAGATTTCGATATAACAATAAAATTTCAAAAACCCAACGACCCCCGACAGACAGATTTTGGGTTTCTTAAATTTCAAAAACCAAAAACGCCCTTTCCCGACAACCCAGATTTCCCCGATATAAAATGGTTTTCAACAACCAAGGCCACTTGACAGACAACTTTCGATATAAAAATTTTTTTAAAAACCAACTTTGACCCTTCGACAAGGGGCTTTATATAATAATAGATTTCAAAAACCCAAACGACCATTTGACAGACAATTTTGATATAACAATAGTTTCCAAAAACCCAACGGCCATTTTGAAGACAGACTTTCCCGATATAAAAAAGGTTTAAAAACCCAATTTTGGGCCCCTTGACAAAAGGGACTTTGATATAATAAAAAATTTTTAAAAACCCAACCTTGGCCCTTTGACAACAACTTTCGATATAATAATAGATTTCAACAACCAACGGCCATTTCGACAGACAGACCCCGTTATAATAATAAATTTCCAACCCAAACGGCCACTTCGACAGACAGATTTTCCCCGATATAATAATAGATTTCAAAAAACGCCATTTCCGACAGACAGCTTTCGATTTAAAATTTCCCAAAAACCCTTTGACCACTTCGACAGACAGCCCCGATATAAAAATTAGTTTTCAACAACCCCCCAACAATTTTGACAGACAGATTTTGATATAAAAATAGATTTCAACAACCAATTTTGGGCCATTTCGACAGACGGGATTTTGATATAATAATAGTTTCCAAAACCCAAACCGGCCATTTCCCGACAGACAGATTTTGGATATAACAAAGATTTTAACCAACGACCCCTGACGGACCCCGATTTTAAAAACCGTTTTTTAAAAACCAACTTTGACCATTTCGGCGAAACCCTTTTCCCCGATATAAAAAATAAAATTTAAACCTTTAACGCCCCTTCGACAGACAGATTTTCGATATAACAAAGATTTCAACAACAATTTTGCCCATTTACAGACAGACTTTTTGATAAACAATAAAATTTAACAACCAACGGCCACTTTGACAGACAGATTTTTGATATAAAAAAGTTTTCCCAAAAACCCAACCCGGGCCCCCGGACAGACAGATTTTTCTGTTTAAATTTAAACCTTTAATTTTTTGGCCAGTGACAGGGGGGCTTTCGAAAAGGTAATAATTTCAAAAACCCTTTGCCCCCCGACAGACAATTTTCGATATAATAAAAATTTAAAAACTTTTGCCCCCCCAAACGAAATTTTCCGGTATAACAATAGATTTCCCAAAAACCAAACGCCCCTGACAAAAGACTTTCGATTTTAAAACCGTTTTCCCAACAACCTTTGACCCAAAAACAGGGGGGCTTTGATATAAAAAATAATTTCAAAAACCCAAACAACCACTTGACAGGGGGGACCGATATAATAATAAATTTCCCCCAATTTTTTAATTACCCCGACAAAAAAAAAGGGTTTTTGATATAAAAAATTTTTAAAAAACTTTGTCCCGGCAGACAATTTTCGTTTTAAAAAAGCCTTTAAAAAACCCAATTTGACCACTTGGCAAAACAGTTTTCGATATAACAATAGATTTAAAACCCAAACCGGCCACTTCGACAACAACTTTGTATAAAAAAGTTTTCAAAAAACCAAACTTTGGCCCCGCCCGACAGATTTCGATATAATAATAGTTTAAAACCAATTTTGGGCCAAAAGGCAGCCCTTTGATTAAAATTTTCAAAAAACCAACGGACCATTGACAGACAGATTTTCTATAAAATATTTGTTTGCTCCCAAATTTTCGGACAGACAGACTTTCGAAGTTTAAAAAATTTTCCAACAACTAATTTTGCCTATTTTGAAGAAGTTTTTGAAAAATAAAAAAATTTTTAAAACAATTTTTGACCACTTGGACAACAGACTTTGATATAATAAAATTTCAAAAAACCAATTTTGGCCACTTGACAACAGATTTGATATAATAATAGATTTCAACAAAAACCCTTTCCCACTTGACAGACAGCTTTGATATAATAATAGATGCCCAAAAAACCAATTTTGACCATTGACAGACAGATTTTCCCGTATAAAAAAAATTTCAAAAACCCAATTTTTGACAATTTCGCCCCAGACAGATTTTCAAATTAAAAAAACAATTTCAACAACCAATTACCCTTGACGGAGAAAGACCCGATAAATAATAATTTCCCTTTTTTGACCACTTGACAGAAGATTTTAAAATAATAGATTTAAAAAAAAACGGCCACTTCGACGGGTTAAACAAAGGGGTAATAGATTTCCAAAAAACCCAACGACCATTCGGGGGGCGGGTTTCCCCGATATAATAATAATTTCAAAAACCCCCCAACTTCGACAGACGGGATTTTGATTAATAATGGGTTCAAACAACCCGGGCCCCGACAGACAGATTTTCCCGATATAAAAAGGGGGTTTCAACCCTAAGCCCTTGACAGACAACTTTCATATAATAATAGTTTTCCCAACAACCAATTTTGACCCTTTGACAGACGGGCTTTGATATAATAATAGATTTCAACAACCAACGGCCACTTGACAGACAGATTTCGATATAATAATAGTTTTCAAAAACCAACTTTGACCACTTCACAAAAGGAATTTTTCGATATAATTATTTTCAAAAACCCCTTTTAAACCCTTTTAAACAGACAGACTTTCGATATAATAAAAATTTAAAAACCAACTTTGACCACTTCGACAGACAGATTTTTCGATAAAATAATAGATTTCAAAAACCCCTTTTAAACCCCAAGACAGATTTTCGATATAAAAAAGGATTTCAAAAACCCAAACGGACTTCACAAAACAAACTCTTTAAAATTAGATTTCAAAACAACTTTCCACTTCGACAGACAGACTTTCGATATAATAAAGATTTCAAAAAACCAATTTTGGGCCCCTTGACAGACAGATTTTGATATAAAAATAGATTTCAAAAACCCAAACGGCCATTTCGACAAAAGTTTCGATAAAATAATAGATTTAAAAAACCCAACGGGCCCCGACAGACAGATTTTCCATAAAACAATGGGTTTCAAAAAACCAATTTTGGGCCCATTCTGACAACAGAGTTTATATAATAAAGATTTCCAAAAACCAACCCGCCACTTGACAGAAGATTTTTTGATATAAAAATAGATTTCAAAACCAACAGAAACTTGACAGACAGACTTTCGATATAACAAAAAAATTTCAAAAACCCAACCCCTTTTTCCCGACAGACATACTTTGATAAAAAATAGTTTTCCCAACAACAACTTTGACCCACTTGACAGACAGACTTTCATAAAAACAATAGTTTTTTAAAAAACCAATTTTTTGGGACCCTTTGACGAAACCTCGATATAAAAAATGGGTTTTCCCAAAACCAACGGCCCTTTGGCAAAGGGCTTTCATATAAAATTTTGGGGTTCCCAACCCCTTTCCAAGAAGCAGACTTTGGGATATAAAGCCAAAAATTGAACCCACTTCGACAGACAAAATTTTGAATAATAAAAATTTAACAACCAACGCCCCCTTGGACGGGGGGGGCTCGATATAATAAAAATTAAACCCAAATTTTGGGCTCAAAAGACAATTTCGATATAACAAAGATTTCAAAAAACCAAACGACCACTTGACAGGGGGGCTTTCGAAAATACCAGATTCCAACCAACGACCACTTCGACAGAAACTTTCGATATAAAAAAAGGTTTTCCCAAAAAACCAAACAACCCTTTCCGACAACAACTTTTTGATATAAAAAGGGGGTTTCAAAAACCAAATTTGGCCATTTCGACAAACAGATTTTCCAAAAAGGGTTCGAAAAACCGCCCACCCGAAAGGCCGACTTTGGTTTAAAATTTAACAAAAAACCTTTTCCCCCGACAGACGGATTTTCATACCCAGCCTTCAAAAAACCAAACGGGCCCCAAAACAATTTGCCGAATAATAAAGTTTCAACAACCCAATTTTTCATTTGGGCATATTTTCAAAATAATAAAAATTTAAACCCTTTTGGACCCATTTGGGGAAACCCAGATTTTGATATAAAAAAGTTTTCAAAACAATTTTGGGTTCCTGACAGACAAAATTTTTTGATATAACAAAAATTCCAAAAAACTTTCCCTAAACAACAGATTTTCGATAAAAGGGTTTTTCCCTCCAAAACCACCCCCCGACAGACAAAACTTTCTGAATAAAAAGGATTTCAAAACCCAAACGGCCATTTCGACAAGACTTTCGATATAAAAAGGTTTCAAAAAACCAACGGCCACTTGGGAAACCCAGACTTTGATTGTAAAGATTTCAAAACCACGGACCACTTGAAGACAGACTTTCGATATAATAATAGATCAAAAACCAACGGCCACTTCGGACAGACAGATTTGATATAATAATAAATTTCAAAAACCCAAACACAAATTTGGACAGCCCTTTTGATATAATAATAGATTTAAAAACAACCAGACCCCAATTTCGGACAGACAGATTTTCATATAATAATAGTTTTTAAAAACCCAAACGGCCATTTCGACAAAATTTTCGATATAATAATAGATTTCAACAAACAACTTTGTCACACCGACGGAAACCAAAAAGGCCCCTTTTGATATAATAATAGATTTCAAAAACCCAAAACCGCCCCGACAGCCCGGGGACTTTTCCCAAAAAAATAATGGATTTCAGCAGCCGGGAAAAAGTTTAACCCCGGAAGCAGACAGATTTTTGATATAATAATAGATTTCAGCAAACCAAAAAAGGGCGGCCCCCCTTTTGCCCAGACAGTTTTCGTTTTAATAATAATAGATTTCAAAAACCCACCGACCCCTTGACAGACAGCCCTTTTTTGATAAAAAATTTTGGATTTCAACAACCAATTTTGAACTTGACAACAAACTTTGATATAATAAATTTAAAAACCCAACTTTTATTTCGACAGACAGACTTTCGATATAATAAAATTTCAACAAAAAGGCGCCTCAAAAAAACCAAAAAACCCAAAAAACCGGACGGGCAGATTTTTTGGATATAATAATGGTTTTTAAAAACCAAACGGCCACTTGGACGAAAAACTTTGATATAATAATAGTTTTCCCAAAAACCCAACCACACCTGACAGAAATTTTTGATGTTAATAGTTTTCAAAAAACCAATTTGACCCCTGACAGACAAAACTTTCTATAATAAAAATTCAACCCAATTTTGGGCCACTTGACGGACAAAACTTTCGATATAAATAATAGATTTCAACAACCGCTTTTCCCAAAAACTTCAAAAAGAAAACAGCCCCTTTTCGTTTAAAATTTTAATAGATTTAAAAACCCAATTTTTGACCATTTGAAAGACAGATTTCCCCGATATAAAAAAGTTTCAAAAACCAACGGCCACTTCGACGAAAAAAGATTTAAAAATAAAATAATTTGGACCAGCGTATTTAAAAACCATTTTTCGACAGACAGATTTCAGTATAAAAAATAGATTTCAAAAACCAACGCCATTTTGGGACAGACAGCCCTTTCGATAAAAATAATAGATTTCAAAAACCCAAACTTTGACCACTTGGACAGACAGATTTTCCCGATATAACAATAGATTTCAAAAACAACTTTGTTTGACAGCCCAGATTTTCGATATAAAATAGTTTTTCAAAAACCCAAACGACCACTTGACAGACAGACTTTCGATAAAAAATAGTTTCAACAACCCAAACCCACTTGACAGAAATTTCGATATAAAAAAATTTCAAAACCAACCCCATTTTGACAGACAGATTTTGATAAAAAATAGATTTCAAAAAACCCCAATTTTTGGCCCTTTTCGACAGACTTTATAAAATTTTTTAATCCTTTTTTGACCACTTCGAAAGACAGACTTTCCAAAAAATTAGATTTAAAAAACCAATTTTGACCACTTCGACAACCCAGACTTTGATATAATAATAATTTCAAAAACCCAACTTTTCCACTTTAAGAAAGATTTTCGATAAAAATAAGTTTTTTAAAAAAAACATTAAATTTCACAAAAGGGGTTTTTGATATAATAATAGATTTTCAAAAACCAAACGCCATTTCGCAGACAGATTTTGAAAAAACAGTTTTCCCAACCCTTTTGTCAGGGGAAGACAACTTTAAAATAATAAAATTCAAAAAAACCAAAACCCCCGCCCCGGGACTTTTAAAATAATTTTTCCCAAACAAACCAACCCATTTCGACAGACAGATTTTTGATATAAAATAGATTTAAAAAAAAACCCGGCCACTTCAAAAACCAATTTTGATATAAAAATAGTTTTAAAAAACCAACAACCCCTTTGACAGCAGATTTTCGATATAAAAGGGAAATTTCAAAAACCCAAATTTTTCCCTTTTCAAGAAGTTTTTTAAAAATAAAAATAAAATTTCCCAAAAAACAATTTTGACAATGAACTTTCATATAATAATAGTTTTCCCAAAAACAACTTTGCCCACTTGAAAGACAGATTTTTAAAATAATATTTAAAAAACAACTTGACCGCTTGACAGCAAAAAATTTTTAAACAAAAAATTTGTTCCCCTGACGGGCAGACTTTTGATATAAAAAGGAAATTTCAAAACCCA
The DNA here is from genome assembly GCA_020796225.1 of Arion vulgaris. NCBI lineage: Eukaryota > Metazoa > Mollusca > Gastropoda > Stylommatophora > Arionidae > Arion > Arion vulgaris. The sequence goes on from CM036767.1 coordinate 23,023,403, forward strand.
CCCCTTGACAAAGACTTTTTTATAACCCTAGATTAACAACCAACGGCCATTTAACAGACAAAATTTTAAAAATTTTAATAAAATTTTCCCAAAAACCCAAATTTTTGAAAAAATTTTTAAAAACAAAATTTTCGATATTAAATAATAGTTTTCCCAAAACCCTTAACTTTGACCACTTCAGACAGACAACTTTCATAAAAAAATTTAAAAAAAACAACTTCCCACAAGAAAACCGATAAATATAAAAATTTAAAAAACCCCAACTTACACTTGGCAGACAGATTTGATAAAATTAAAACCCCCAAAACCAACGGCCATTTGACAGACAGATTTTATAAAAATAAAAATTTCCAACAACCCAATTTGCCAAACGGAATTTCCATAAAAAATAAAGATTTCAACAACCCGACCACTTGGACAGAAACTTTATAAAAATAGTTTTTCCCAAAAACCCAACGACCCCGACAGAAGACTTGTTTATAATAATTTCAAAACCCAACGAAACTTCGACGGGGGTTTTTGAAAAATAATAGTTTTTAAAAAACCAACGCCCCACTTGAAAGACAGATTTTGATATAAAAAAATAAATTTCAAAAACCAACTTTGGCCACTTGACAGACGGACTTTCAAATAATAATAGATTCAAAAACCCAAACCCGACCACTTGACAGACAATTTTGATATAAAAAGATTTAAAAACCAACGACCCTTGACAGACAAGTTTGAAAAATTTTAAGTTTCAAAAAACAACTTTACCACCAATTTTGATAAAAAATAGATTTAAACCAACCAATTTTGGGACCACTTCAAAAAACCAGACTTTGATATAAAAAAAATTTAAAACAACTTTCCCTAAAAGACAACTTTCATATAACACAAAATTTCAAAAACCCAAACTTTTGACCACTTCGACAAAAGGACTTTCGATATAAAAGATTTCGAATAAAACAATTTTATTCCCCAGGAAAATTTTTTTGATATAAAATAGTTTTTTCCAAACAACCCCTTTGGCCACTTCGACAAAAGATTTTCCCAAAAAAACCAAAAATTTTAAACCCAAATTTTTGGCCATTTCGACACAGACTTTCGAATAAAAAGATTTAAAAAACCAAACCCCCCATCGACAGCCCCGGCCCGATAAAATTTAAAGATTTAAAAACAACGGACCATTTGACAGACGGACTTTCGATATAATAATAGATTTAAAACCCCCCCGGGCCACGGACAAAACCCCGATATAACAAAAATTTTCCCAAAAACCCGCCCCGACAAGAATTTTTCCCGATATAAAATAGATTTCAACAACCAACTTTGCCATTTCGACAGACAGACTTTCGATAAACAAAGTTTTCCCAAAAACCCAAACGGCCACCACAGAAAAAGACTTTCGGTATAAAAATAGTTTTCCCAAAAAACCAACTTTACCCCCAAAGACTTTTTTGGATATAAAATAGATTTAAAAACAACTTTACCCTTGACAGAAAGATTTTGATTTAAAATAGTTTTCCAAAACCAACCCCTTTCACTTAAAGACAGATTTTGATAAAAAAGATTTCAACAACCAACGGCCACTTACAGGATTTTCCCATATAAAAAGGGTTTTTTAAAAAACCTGTCTTTGAAAACTTGACGGGCGGGCCCCGATATAATAATAGATTTCAAAAACAACCCACTTCGGACAGACAGATTTTTTGATTTTAATTAGTTTTAAAAAACCCTTTTTTGGGCCCCGGCAGACAGATTTTCGATATAAAATAGTTTCAAAACCCGTTTCCTTGACAAAAGACTTTTGATATAAAATAGATTTAAAACCCAACGACCACCCCGGCAGGGGGGCCCATAAAAATAGATTTCAAAAACTTACCCGAAGAAACCGATATAAAAAGGTTTTAAAACCAACGGCCCCGCCCAGACAGATTTTTTATAAAATAATAGATTTAAAAACCCAACGGCCACTTGAAGAAAGACTTTTATTTTAATGTTTCAAAACCAATTTTTCCACTTGACAGACAGATTTTCGATATAATAATAAAATTTAAAAACAACCAGGACGACAGCTGAAAAACTTTCCCCAATTTAATAATAAAATTTCAAATTAAAAACCCAGCCCGCCCCCGAAAAGACAATTTTTTATAAAAAATTTTTAAAATTTTTTTTTCCCGCGTAGCCAAAAAGGAAAAACCCCCTTTTTCCATAAATAATGAATTTCGGCAAAACCAACAGCCCTAAAGAAAAATTTTGGGAAAAAAATAGATTTCAAAAACCCAACGGCCCTTGGACAGACAGATTTTGATTAAAAAGATTTAAAAAACCCAACAACACCTTGACAGACAGACTTTGGAAAAAATTTTAATGTTCCAAATTTTTGGGGCCCCGACAGACAGCTGATATAATAAAAATTTCAAAAAACCCAAACGACCCGACAGACAGATTTGGGTTAAAAATAATTTCAACAACAATTTTGACCACTTGGGAAACAGATTTTCGATATAATTAGTTTCCAAAAACCAACAAATTCACGACAAACCCGGGTTTCCCGATATAATAATAGATTTCAAAAAAACCAACTTACGACCGCCTAAAAAACCAAGCCCAGGACCGATTTTTAGGGCGTTTCCAAAAACCAACTTTGACCATTTTTGACAACCCGACTTTCGATATAACAATAAAATTTCAAAAACCCAAACGGCCACTTAAAACAGACAGATTTTCGATAAAAATTTTAAGGGTCTTAACTTTGGCCATTTGACAGCCCAGATTTTTCGATAAAAATAAAATTTCAAATGCCCGGCCACTTACAACAAATTTCGATATAAAAAATGGTTTCAAAACCAAGGCCATTCAAGACAGATTTTCCCATATAATAATAGATTTCAAAAAACCCAATTTTGGGCCCCTTACAGACAGATTTTATTAATTAGATTTAAAAAACCAACTTTCCCATTTGACAACGGACTTTCGATATAAATGGGTTTTTCAAAACCCAACGACCACTTGACAGACAGACTTTCGATATAATAATAATTTTAAAAACCAATTTTGGGCCCTTTCGGGGGGCGGGACTTTCGTATAAAAAAAGTTTTCCCCAAAAAAACCAACGTTACTTGAAACAGATTTGGGAAAATAATAGATTTCAAAAACCCAAACGACCACTTCGACAGACAGACTTTCGAATAACAAAGATTTTAAACAACCAATTTTGGACCACTTGGACAGGGGGGTTTTCCGATATTTGATTTCCAAACAATTTTAATCACTTCGCCCAGCCCAACCCCGATTTTCAATAGATTTCAAAACCAACGGACCACTTCGAAACAAGTTTGATATAAAATAGATTTCAAAAACCAATTTTGGGCCACTTGACAGACAGATTTCCGATATAACAAAAATTTCAACAAAAACGGCCACTTCGAAGACAGATTTTGATATAAAAATAATTTCAACAACCAACTTTTATTTCACCGACAATTCTGATATAATAATAGACCAAAAACAACCCCTTTGGGCCATTTTTGACAGACAGATTTTGAATAAAAAATAAAATTTTAAAAACCCCTTAACCCCTGACAAAAGACTTTTTCCCAATAAAAGTTTTCCAAAAACCAACGGCCACTTGACAGACAGATTTCGATAAAAATAAAGATTTCAAAAACCCAACGGCCATTTCGACAAAGGGATTTGATATAAAATAGATTTCAAAAACCCAACTTCCCCTTGACAGACAGTTTTGATATAAAATAGTTTAAAAACCAAATTTTGACCATTTGACAGACAGACTTTGATATAAAATAGATTTCAAAAAAACGGCCACTTCGACAGACAGATTTTGATATAACAATAAATTTCAACAACAACGGCCACTTAAACAGCCCTTTTCGTTTTAAAAAAAGGGTTTCCCAAAACCAACTTTGACCACTTCGACAGACAGATTTGATATAAAAAAGATTTCAAAAAACCAAACCCTTTGACCACTTCAAAGGCCAACTTTTAAATTATAAAATAGATTTCAACAACCAATTTTGACCATTTGAAAAGACAGACTTTCGATAAAAAAAAATTTTTCAACAACAACTTTGAATTTTGGACAGAAGATTTTTTCGATATAAAATAGATTTCAAAAACCAACTTTGCCACTTGACAGACAGACTTTCGATATAAAATAGATTTCAAAAACCCAACCCGGCCATTCTGCGACAGACTTTCGATATAAAATAGATTTCAACAAAACTTTTACTTCACAGACAAAATTTCAAATAACAATTTTAAAAACCAATTTTGGGACCACTTGACAGACGACTTTCGATATAATAGAATTTCAACAACCAACGACCACTTCGACAGACAGATTTTCGATAAAAAATTAGATTTCAACAACCAACGCCCCATTTTTGACAGACAACCCGATATAAAAATGTTTTAAAATTAAAAACGGAAAACTTGACAGACAGATTTTGATATAAAATATTTTCAAAAACCCAACTTTGACCCTTCGACAGAGGAATTTTCAGTTTTTTTTTAAAAACTAACCCTTTGACCACTTCGACAGACAGACTTTCGATATAAAATATTTTCCAAAAAAAATTTTTGGCCCCAAATAATTTTTGATATAATAAAAATTTTAAACCCCAAATTTTGGGCCATTTGGCAGACAGATTTTGATATAATAAAAAGATTTCAAAAACCAATTTTAAACCCCCGAGGCCCCAGACTGATATAAAAAAAAATTTTAAAAAACCAACGGCCCCTGACGAAGATTTTGATATAAAAGATTTCAAAAACCAACTTTGACCATTGAAGACAGATTTTCGATATTAAAGATTTAAAAACCCAACGCCCTTTTGACAGACAGACTTTTAAAATAATATTAAATTTTAAAACCCAAACCCGGCCCCCGACGACAGATTTTCGATATAATAATAGATTTAAACAACCAACGACCCCGACAGAAAAGATTTTGATATAATGTTTCAAAAACAACCGTTACTTGACAGACACTTTCTGATATAATAGAATTTAAAAACCAACCCCCAAACGACAAGGGGTTTTGATATAATAAAACAAAAACCCAACCCGCCCCATTTCGACAAAACTTTTGATAAATAAAAATTTCAACCCCCCAACTTTGACCACCTGACAACGTTTTTTGATATAATAAAATTTTAAAAAAATTTTTTCTTCCCGACAAAAGGGCTTTGATATAATAAAGATTTCAAAAACCCTTTGAACTGACAACAGATTTTCCGATATAATAATTTTCAAAAACGAAGCCATTTGACAGACAACTTTCGTATAAAAAAGTTTTAAAACCCAACTTTGCCACCGACAAAGACTTTCGATATAATAATAGTTTTTAAAAAATCTTTAATTTCTGACAAGCCCAGACTTTCGATATAATAATGGGATTTCAAAAACCAATTTTTGCCATTTCGACAGACGGGCTGATATAATAATAGTTTTTAAACAACCAATTTTAAAACCCTTGACAACCCAGACTTTTATAAAAAAATAGTTTTTAAAAACCCACCCCTTTTCAGCCACTTCTTTTTGAAAATTTTAATTTCCCAAAAATTTATAAAAAAAATAGATTTCAACAACCAACGCCCCATTTCCCAAACAGACAGCTTTATATAATAATAGTTTTCCAACAAACGAACTTGCCCAACGATTTTGAAATAAAAAATGGGTTTCAAAAAACCCTTTTTTGACCCCCCGAAGACAGATTTTCGATATAATAATAATTTCAAAAACCAATTTTGGGCCCACTTGACAGACAGACTTTAAAATAATAGTTTTCAAAACCAAAACGCCACTTCGACAGACAGACCCATATAAAAAATTTAAAAAACCCAACTTTCCCCCCGACAGACAAACGGGAAAATGGCCGTTTCAACAACCATTTTTAACCCTGGAACAGATTTTCCCGATAAAATCCAAAATTTCAAAAAAACCAACCCGCCACGACAATTTTTGAATAAAATAATTTAAAAAACCCAAACGGCCCTTTGAGAGAACTTTCGATATAACAACGATTCAAACAACCCTTTAACCACTTTTAAGCCCAGATTTCGATATAATGGGATTTCAACAACCCTTTGCCATTTCAGAGCAGATTTTTTGATATAACACCAATTTCAACAACCACCGGAAACCGACAGACAGACTTTTGATATAAAAAAATTTTTAAATAATTCCTTTTGGGCCCCCGACAGACAATTTTGATATAAAAATAAAATTTTAAAAACCCAACAATTTTGACCATTTCGACAGACGGGTTTCGATATAATAATAGATTTCAAAAACCCAATTTTGGCCACTTCAGACAGATTTTCGATATAAAAACAGTTTTAACCCAATTTTGACCACTTCGACAGACTTTCGATAAAAAAAGTTTTAACAAAAACACCACTTCAAAGGGACAGACTTTCGATATAAAAAGATTTCAACCAGCGACCACTTGACAGAAGACCCCTCGATATAAACCAAGTTTTCAAAAAAACCAAACGGCCATTTGACAGAAGACTTTCGATATAAAAATAGTTTTTTTAAAACAATTTTTTGACCCTTGACAGACAGATTTTGATATAAAATATTTTAAAAACCCAACGGCCACTTCGACAGACAGACTTTCATAAATAAAAATTTTCCCAAAAAACCAATTTTTCCCCTTCGACAGACAGATTTTGGATATAACAAAATTTAAACAAAAATTTTTAACCGGACAGACTTTTCGATATAATAATAGATTTCAACTCCTTTGACCACTTGGGACAACAGATTTTCGATAAAAATGATTTCAACAACCAATTTTGGCCACTTGACAGACAGATTTTCGATATAAAATAATTTAAAAACCAAACCCGCCCCCCGGACAAAATACTTTCGATATAAAATAGATTTCAAAAACCCAACGGCCATTTCGACAGACAATTTTCCCGATAAAAAAAATTTCAAAAACCCAACCCGACCCGGCAGGGGGGCTCCGATTTTAAAATAGTTTCCCCAAGAACCCAAATTTTTGACCACGGCAGAAGACTTTGGTAAAAATAGATTTAAAAACCAACGACCACTTTGACAACCCATTTTTTCCCGATATAAAAAGTTTTCCAAAAACCCAAACGGCCCCCGATAGACAGACTTTCGATATTAATTTTTCAAAAAACCAATTTTGACCACTTCGGACGGGACAGATTTTGGAAAATAAAGTTTTTAAAATTTTAACCATTTCCGACGGGAAAATTTTCCCCGATAAAAAAGGATTTCAAAAAACCCCCCGGGCTTCAAGCAGACAATTTTCCCGGTACAATTTCAAAAACCAATTTTGGGCCATTTCGGCAGACAGACTTTCTTATAAAATAGTTTTAACAAACCCCCATTCGAAAAGAGAACTTTGTAAAAAAATTTTAAAAAACCAATTTTAAAACCCCGACGGACAACTTTAAAATATAATAATAAATTTGAAAACCCCCCGGCCCCACAACAGATTTTCCATATAAAAAATTTTTAAACAACCCCAATTTTCACAGCAGACTTTTTTATAAATAATTTAAACAAAAACCCTTTGACCACTTCACAGAGGCCGGGTAAACACGTTTTCCCCAAAAAACCCATTTCGGCAGCCCTTTTGATAAAAAATAGTTTCCAAAAAACCCAATTTTGGGCCCTTGACAGAGAATTTTCCCCGATATAAAAATGGTTTCAAAACAACGACCCCGACAGACAGATTTTTTGATATAATAATAGTTTTAACCCAAATTTGGGCCATTTGACAGACAGATTTTTTTGATATAAAATTTTTAAAAATTAATTTTTGGCCACTTCGACAGGGGGGTTTTCCCCGTAAATAATAGATTTCAAAAACCCAACGGCCACTTCGACGAACAAAACTGATATAATAAAAAAATTTCCCCAACCAATTTTGGGCCACTTGACAGACAGATTTCCCGATATAAAAATTAAATTTCAAAAACCCCTTTTGGGACTTACGAAGACGGGATTTCGATATAATAATAAAACGGAAAAACCCAACTTTGACCACTTCGACAGACAGATTTTATAAAAATAATAGATTTAACCCCAACCCAATTTTTAATTCGACAGACAGATTTTCGATATAATAAAATTTCAAAAACCAAACGGCCTCCCGACAACAGCCCCTTTCGATATAAAAATGTTTCAAAAACCCAACTTTGAATTCACCAAGAGGGGTTTTGATATAATACATTTCAAAAATGCCAATTTGGCCAAAAAACAGACTTTCGATAAAAAAAGGTTTCCCAACAACAACGACCACTTGACAGACAGATTTTGATAAAATGTTTTCAACAACCAACGGCCCATTTCGACAGACAGATTTTTGATATAAAATGGGTTTCAAAAACCCCTTTTGGGCCACTTGGACAGACAGATTTTGGGTATAAAATAGATTTCAAGTAACTTTTCCTTTCGACAAAAAACTTTCTTTATAAAAGTTTTAAAATTAACCCCAACTTTGCCCCACTTGAAACAGATCTGAAAAATAATAGTTTTCCCAAAAAACCAACGCCCATTTAAATTAAAGGGGGACCGATATAATACCATTTTCAAAAACCCCTTTTTGGCCCCCCCGGACGGGCAGATTTGATATAATTAAAATTTAAAAAAAACCTTGGCCCTTTGACAGACGTTTCGATATAATAAAAATTTTAAAACCAAACTTTGTTCATTTCGACGGGCGGGGACTCTGATATAAATAGATTTCAAAAACCCAATTTTGGGCCCCTAAACAAAAACAGACTGATATAAAAATAATTTAAAAACAACCCTTTGACCACTTGACAGGGGGGTTTTCCCGATATAATAAAGATTTCAAAAACCCAAACTTTGACCCTTGGAAACAGACTTTCGAATAATAAAAATTTAAAACCCAAAACGACCATTTCGGAGACAGACTTTGGGTTAAAATTGGAAATTTTTTTTCCGAAAGCGACCCTTCATTGTAGAACAGACTTTCGAATAATAATAGATTTCAAAAACCCAAACGAAACCTTTTGACAGACAGACTTTCAATTAAAAAAGGTTTAAATTAACCCAATTTATTTCGACGGACAGACTTTCGATATAATAATAGATTTAAACCAACCCCAACAAACGGGGACAGATTTTTATATAAAATAAAATTTCAAAAACCAACCTTTGGGCCCTTTGACAACAACTTTCGATATAATAATAATTTTAAACCCCCAAATTTTGACAACAAAATTTTTCCGATATAATAATAGATTTCAAAACCCCTTTGGGCCCCCGAAAAAACCCGATATGTTTTTCCCAACAAAAACGACCACTTGACAGACGGGCGATATAATAAAAATTTTTCCCAAAAAAAACAACCGGCCCTGAAAATTTGATATAAAAATGTTCCCCAAAAACCCAACCCGGGCCATTTCGACAGACAGATTTTTTGATAAAATTTAAAAATTTTTTCAAAAAACCAACGGCCCTTAAAGGGCAGACTTTCGAAAAATTATTTTAAACAACCAATTTGGGCCCCCCCCGACGGACAGATTTTTTGATAAAATTAGATTTCAAAAAACCAACTTTGCCCCCGACGAACAGATTTTGATATAAAAAAATTTTCCCAAAAACCCAAACTACCAAACAGACAGATTTTGGAATAAAAAAATTTTCAAAATAACTTTTTTGGAAACCCGACAGACGACCGATATAAAATGATTTAATAACTTTCCCAAATTTCGACAGACAGACTTTCGATATAAAATAGATTTCAAAACCCCTTTTTGACCATTTGACAGACAGATTTTCGTTATAATAAAATTTCAAAACCCAAACGACCATTTCGACAACAGATTTTTCCGATATTAATTAGATTTTAAATCCCTTTTTGCCACGGCAACAGATTTTCGATATAATAATGGGTTTTCAAAATTTTTATTTCGACAGACGGGCTTTGGGTAAAATAATAATTTTTCAAAAACCCCTTTTGGCCCACTTGACGGGCCAGATTTCGATATAAAATGTTTCCCCAACCCAACCCCTTTGACCCCGGACAGACATTTTTGATAAAAAATAGGTTTCCCAAAAACCCCAATTTTTCCCCATTTTTGCCCAAAAAGATTTTCCCGATATAAAAAAATTTCAACAACCAACGGCCCCTTTGACAGACAGATTTCCCTATAACAATAGATTTCAAAACCCAACTTTGCCCTTCGACAGACGGGCTTTGATAAAAAATAGATTTCCAACAAAACAACGCCCCTTTAAACAAAACGGACCCCGATATAAAAAAGCCTTTCAAAAACCCCTTTTTGGGCCACTTCGACAAAAGACCGAAAAAATTTTTTTTCCCCCAAAACTCCCGCCATTTAAAACAGCCCGGGGATCTGATATAAAATAGATTTCAACCCAACAACCGCCCACGACGGGCAATTTTCGATATAATGGGTTTCAAAAAACCAAACGGCCATTTCCCGACAGACAGATTTTCGATATAATTGTTTAAAAAACCCAAACTTTGACCACTTCGACAGACAGATTTTCCGTAAAAAATGTTTTTTTCCAGCGGGCCGGGCCCCGACCCCCCTTTGCCCAGACAGATCGATATAATTGATTTAAAAAACCAACGGCCCACTTGGACAGACAGATTCTGATAAAAAAAATAGATTTAAAAACCCAAATTTTGGGCCATTTGACAGACAGACTTTCGATAAAATTAGTTTTGGGCCTTAATTTTGGGATTTACACCCCAGACTTTATATAATAATAGTTTTTCAACAACCCACCGCAGCCGTTTTCGAAAAAAAATTTTTTAACAAAATTAAAATTTTGCTAGATTTTAAAAAAACAACCCAACTTTGGCCACTTCGGAACAGATTTTTTGATATAAAAAGGGGGTTCCAAAAACCCAACTTTTTCACTTGGCAGACAGATTTTGAAAATAATAGTTTCAAAACCCAACCCGGCCCTTTCCCGACAGACAGACTTTCGATATAAAAATGATTTCAACAACCAACCTTTGGGATTCGACAGAAGGATTTCGATATAATAATAAAATTTTAAAAAACCCAACCGCCACTTCAAACCCGGGGAACTCCGATATAATAAAAATTTCAAAAACCCAACGCCATTTCGACAGCCCAGATTTGATATAAAAAAGTTTTAAAAACCCCAACGGCCATTTCGACAGCCCGGGTTTTTGTTTAAATAATAATTTCAAAAAAAACACTACTTGACAGACAGACTTTCGATATAAATAAAAATTTCAAAACCCAACGGCCACTTCGACAGCAGACTTTATATAATAATAATTTCAAAAACCAACGGCCACCCGGACAGAAGATTTGATATAATAAAGTTTTTAAAAAACAACTTTGACCATTTGACAGACAGATTTTGGAAAATAATAATTTAAAAAACCAACGACCACTTCGACAGACGATTTTCGATATAATAAAAATTAAAAACCCAATTTTGGACCACTTGACAGACAGACTTTGATATAATAAAAATTTTCAACAACCAATTTTGGCCACTTGGCAGACAGATTTTGATATAATAATAGATTTCAAAAACCCAAACAACCACTTGACAGACAGACTTTCGATATAAAAAGGGGGTTTCCAACAACCCACACAGAAAATTAAAAAGGAAACAAAACTTTCCACGAAAAACCTAAATAATTTTCAAAACCCAACTTTGACATTTCCCAAAGGGACAGATTTTCCCCGATATAAATTGGTTTCCAAAAACCCAAACGACCACTTCGACAAAAGGGCTTTCGTTGTAAAAAAAGATTTCAAAAACCAAACGGCCATTTCGACAACCCAGACTTTCGATATAATAATAATTTCAAAAACCCAAACGGCCACTTGACAGACTTTTTCGTTTGTCAAATGTTTCCCAAAACCAACTTGAACGGACAGACGGGATTTTTAAAATAATAGATTTCAACAACCAACGGCCTTTTGACAACAGACTTTCGATATAAAATAGATTTCAAAAACCAACGCCCCCACGACAGACAGATTTTCCCCGATATAACAATAATTCAAAACCCCTTTTTGGGCCCGGCAGACGCTCTGATAAAAAAGGGGAATTTCAAAAACCCAACTTTGCCCCCCCGACAGACAGATTTTCGATATAAAATAATTTTCCAACAACCAACTTTGACCACTTCGACAACAGATTTTCGATATAAAATGGGTTTCAACAACTTTTTGACCATCCGACAAAAAATTTTTTGATAAAAAATTGGGATTTCAACAACCTTTACCACTTCGACAACAGACTTTCGATATCTTTGTTTAAACAACCCGCCCCCCAAACAGACAGATTTTCCTTGCAAAACCCAAAGTTTTAACAATAACTTTGACCACTTGACAGACAGCCCTCGATATAAAAAAATTTTTCCCCTCAACAACAACCCCCCGGCCCCAGACAAAACTTTCGATATAAAAAGTTCCAAAAAACCAAATTTTGACCCCGACAGAGACTCTCGATATAAAATAAATTTCAAAAAACCCAACGCCACAAAAACAAAAGGGTTTCTTATAAAGTTGTTTTAACCCAACAACGCCTCCCCGGACAGACAGACTTTCGATATAAAAAAATTTTTCAAAAACAATTTTGGGCCATTTCCCAAACAGACAGACTTTCGATATAATAATGGGGTTTTCAAAAACAACGACCACTTGACAGACAGATTTCGATAAAATTAGTTTTCCCAAAAACCCAACTTTGACCACTTGACAAAAGGTTTCTGATTAAAAATATTTTCCAAAACCCAACGGCCACTTCACAAAAAATTTTGATATAAAAAAGTTTCAAAAAATTTAACGGCCACTTACAGACAAACTTTTTGATATAATAAAGTTTTCCCCAAAAACCCAATTTTGGCCCATTTGGCAGACAGACTTTCGATATAATAAAATTTAAAAATTTAACTTTGAAATTTTGACAGACAGATTTCGATAAAATTTAATAAATTTCAAAAACCAACTTTCCCTTTTGGGGACAGACAGATTTCCCCGATAGGGGCAATAGATTTCCCAAACTTTGCCATTCCGACGGACAGATTTTCGATTACGTTTCTCCAATTTTGCTTGACGATAACCCGATATTAAAGTTTCAAAAAAACAACCCATTTCGGCAGACATTTTTTTGTCCAAAGATTTTCCCAATTGCTCCTTGCCAACACAGACCGATAAAATTTAAAAATTTTTTAAAAACCCAACTTTGACCACTTGACAAACAGATTTTTCCGATATAAAAATAGATTTCAAATTCCAAACGACCACTTGACAGACGGATTTTTGATATAATACGATTTCAAAAACCCAAACCCGGCCATTTCGACAGACAGATTTTGATATAAAAAAATTTTTAAAAAACCTTTTGCCCCACTTCGACAGACAGACCCGTTAAACAATAGATTTCAAAACCCAACTTTGCCCATTTCGAAAAGACAATTTTCGATATAAAAAAGTTTTTCCCAACGGCCCCCGACAGACAGACTTTCGATATAAAAATAGATTTAAAAAACCCAACGACCACTTCGACAGACAGACTTTCGATATAACAATAGATTTCAAAAACCCAACTTTGTCTTCGACAGACAGACTTTGATATAACAATAGATTTAAAAACCCAACAAACCCCCGAAAACAGATTTTCGATATAAAATAGTTTTCCCAAAAACCCCTTTACCCCTTGACAGACAGATTTTCGATATAAAATAGATTTAAAAAACCAACTTTCCACTTAAACAGACTTTCGATAAAAAAAGGTTTCAACAAAAACGACCACTTCGGCAGACAGATTTTTTGATATAAAATAGATTTAAAAAACCCAACGGCCATTTTTGGCAGACAGACTCCGATATAACAATAGTTTTCAAAAACCCAAGCCCCTGACAGACAGATTTTGGTAAAATAGATTTCAAAAAACCAAACGACCATTTCGACAGACAGACTCTCGTTAATAAAGAATTTCCAAAAAACCAATTTTGAACTTCACAGACAGACTTTTTTGATAAATAATAATTTCCCCCAAACGGCCACTTGACAGACAGACTTTCGATATAAAATAAAATTTTCAAAAACCAACGGCCACTTCAAACAACAGACTTTCGATATAAAAAGGTTCCCAACCTTTTTGGCCACTTGACAGACAGATTTTCGGATATAAAATAGATTTCAACAACCAACTTTGACCACTTCGACAGACAGACTCTCGATATAACAATAGATTTCAACAACCAACTTTGACCACTTCGACAGACAGACTCTCGATATAATAATAGATTTCAACAACCAACTTTGACCACTTCGACAGACAGACTCTCGATATAACAATAGATTTCAACAACCAACTTTGACCACTTCGACAGACAGACTCTCGATATAACAATAGATTTCAACAACCAACTTTGACCACTTCGACAGACAGACTTTCGATATAACAATAGATTTCAACAACCAACTTTGACCACTTCGACAGACAGACTTTCGATATAACAATAGATTTCAACAACCAACTTTGACCACTTCGACAGACAGACTTTCGATATAACAATAGATTTCAACAACCAACTTTTGTGGGTTCTTAATTAACAGTGGTTTTTTATCGTGTCTCTTATCTCTGAGGTCCACCTTTAACGTGGACGGCCTTTTTTCCAAACCTCTTTATAATTCTATCAGCATAAATTAGATGATACCACTATCAGCTTGCTAGGTCTGTCACAGTGGTTTCAGCGTTCCCTAGATGAGTCACACAGTACACAAGTCTATCAGCTTGCTAGACCTGTCACAGCTGCTTCAGCGTTACCTAGATGGGTCACACAGTACACAAGTCTATCGGCTTGCTAGACCTGTCACATCTGCTTCAGCGTTACCTAGATGGGTCACACAGGACACGGGTCTATCACATTCAGACTAGAATACACAAATTCCATTCAAATAAAACTGAAAATCGGGTTAAAGGCCTGCTGAAATTCGTTCTATCATAGGCCTGATCTCACGCCTCCACAGCAATAGTGCTTAAATCGGTTAACACTTCATAAATTCGCCTTCAAAGTGGTTATCCTTCTACTTCTTCTCTTTGCTGGAATGTATGTTCAACATATTTCAGTTGTCTCATTCTTATCTTCAGCATCAGCTTCGTTTCTTTGATTTTGAGTTTCTATTGGATAGCTCGATTTGTTTTCTTACTGTTCATAGTTTACGATGAACTTTTCTGTAAACAAAAGTTTTCTTAAACATACATATGCTTGCTTTTTTACTATCTTGTTAATTGTCCATGTCTCATAATCATAGTAGCGTCCATAGCAAGCGATGATGACAACGGTCACTGACGTGTGCTGCTGCATCTCTGGTGTGTGCGAAGTTGACTGAGAACACAGTCCCCTACCACAGTTTGGGCATACATGATCAATGTTAGACGTGTTGGTTTTGTGTGTTTTATCTTTTCGCGCAGCTTGTTTTCTCTGTTTCTCAGCGGCACAATGATTCTCAGCTATGCGGGTTCTTCTTGTGTTATTACAGCGCTACATTTGACGAACTTGCACCAGGAGTTCCCAGCAAATGGTCTCTATATCAAAGCATTTCAGAGACACTTTAAGAGTGTCTTTAAAGCGTTTATTCTGTCCACCAGCTGAACGTCTGCCACCTTCAGGTTCGCCATATATCAATTGTTTTTGGATGCGTTTATCAGGCATCCGAGCAACGTGACCGGCCAATTTCCTTAGGACTTCTGTGACAGGGTGTTAACGCTTGGGATCTTTGCTCTTGTGAGGACTTCACTATCTGGAATTTTGTCCTGCCAGTTTATTTCTCACACATCTACTCGCTGCTACTAGCAATATGTATGCTTCAAGTTTTCTGATCTTTGTTGTACTTTCTGTTCCATTTGATTTTGCTTGAATAGTTTTGTAAGGGAACTGTTTATTCTTCTTCTAGTTTCCTTATTGTCTTCATTTAGATGGAATTTTGCTATTCAATTAAATTACCAGTGTACACTTTTCTTGTGCAATGTGTAACTTTATTCTGCAGTGTAGCCCTTTCTCCAACAGTGTGCACTTGTCTGATGCAATGTGCACTTGTCTCCTGAGGTGTGCACCTTTCTTATGCAATGTGTAATATTCTCCTGCAGTGTTCACTTTTCTCCTGCAATATGCACTTCTCTCCTGTAATATGCATTTCTCTCCTGCAGTTTATACTTGTCTCTTACAGTGCACACCTTTCTCTTGCAGTGTAAACCTTTCTACTGCCAGAAGTTTGATTTATCTGAAGATAGCTAGATTTTTGCGACAGCAACTATTCTAAATCAACCACTTTTCTGCTCAGTTCTTTCGCATCATTTCAAATCTGCACAGAGTTGCTGGACATATGAATAAACTGGTGCTAGATTCTAAGCCCAGGTATGTAAGTTTTTCAGGATTAGCTTTCTTGACAGTTATACTATCAGTACATGACTATATTCATAGTTATTAATACCCGTGGTTCAGTCATTCAACAACAACGATGTGCAATAGCTTTTCTGCAGGCTCACAAAGAAACAAATAATAATAGAGGTCAGTCAGACCTACGTGACAATCACAAGTAGTTCGACAATGGAGGTACGGACGGTTACAGAGGAGTTGGCTTGGTATTCATCTCATAATTTCCTACCCGCTTTCATATTGAGCGACTCTATGAGTATTATTCGTAAAGCCAAGAACGAATGGTAGGGGTGAAGCTGTATGTTGATAAAAAAAAGTAAAGGAACCCTTTCATACCTTGTGGTATATAGGGCAATACAGTGTTAGGTCTGTATTTTTCATTAACCGTCGGCACGCGATGGGTGATGTGGTCAGCATCACGCCGGCCGCCTTTTACTTTCCCAGAGCATGTCTGGTACCCAGTTGAGGCTGGGTTGACCTGAGAGCCGTCGCGGTCGGGAAAATTCCACGCGCACTGCGGGAGTTGAACCCAGACCACGAGTCTTGAGAAGCGAGTTCACTAACAACTACGCTATCGCGGCTTTTGTAGGATCAACATAATTGCACTTCAGTGAGTAACCATGAGTATTCCAATCTATTTCTTATACAGGAAGATCTCAGCTGCAGTGCAAGAATTCCCTAGTACCGGCAAGGATCTATGATGTAATTTTAAAGATGGTGAAGATGCTTACGTATTGTTCTTTCCAGGCCATCGTGACGCTTGATGTGACCAAAGTATGTAATTTTTCTGTATAGTATGTTGTTTATCAACCAATTCTCTTTAACATTTAGTTCTTTCAGGACATCAGTGTTCTTCCTTTTTTCTGTCCATGGTATTCGTAGGATCTTTCTGTAGCACTTAGTTTCGAAGGACTGGATTTTCGTTCTAAATGTTTGTGTAATAGTCCATGATTCACAACCATAAGTAGCCACTGGGAAAATGCATGCTCTCAATATTTTTAATTTTAGTATTTTGCTGGTGCTTTGCCACATGTTCTTCATTGTGTTTAACTTCTTGATTGCTATTGCCAGTCTTCTTGAGATCTCTTTGGAGCAGTCACCATTATTGTTAATTATTGAGCCCAGATATTCGTAGCTCTCTACACATTGGAGTTCTTCATTGTTTACTTGGATGTTAGGTGAGCCTTTGCTTTGTCAGTTGACATGATTTTTATTTTTTGTGTATTCAAATTCATGATTAGGTTTTCCAAACCTTCTTTGCTGGTGGATAATAATACTGTATCGTCTGCGTATCTAAGCTCTGGCATGCATTTGCCGCCTATAGTGAGAGGGTCGTAATTCACATAGTTGGCATCGTCTTTTACATTCCTCATGATGTTCTCCGCATATATGTTGAATAAATATGGTGACAAAATACATCCCTGTCGTACCCCTTTTGAATCTCGAACCATTCGGATATTTCACCTCCTATTTTAATAGTTGCCTGTTGTTTGTGGTATAGAGATTCTATGAGTTGTATTATGTGTGTTGGAAAGTGCATGTCTTTCATGATGTTCCACATTTTCTGGTGTTGTATATGTTCAAAATATACAACACCAGAAAATGTGGACAGATTTGCTGCAGCATCAAATGAATTCGGCTTGACCATCAGCATGAAGAAAACAAATATAATGTTCCAGGATATTAGCAGAGCCCCATCTATCAACATTGGCAGTCATACGCTTGAAGTAGTCAATACCTTTACATACCTTGGCTCTGTCATCAGCAGCAACCTCTCCCTCGATGATGAAAATAGTAGTCGCATTGGGAAGACCTCCACTTCTATGTTTAAATTAGCAAAGCGTGTATGGGAAAACAGGGCACTCACAAGAAACACCAAGACACAAGTATATAAAGCTTGTGTTCTCAGCACTCTACTGTATGGTAGTGAGACATGGACCACATATGCTAGACACGAACATCGCCTCAACACCTTCTACATGCGCTGTCTCAGGCGAATATACAACATCCGATGGCAAGATCACATCTCCAATATAAAAGTCCTGGATAGTGCTGGCATTCCAAGCATGTACACCTTACTGAGTCAGCGACGTCTCAGATGGCTGGGACACGTGTGCCGTATGAGCGATGATAGAATCCCAAAGAACATTCTATATGGTCAACTCGCATCTGGTACTAGACAGCATGGGCGCCCATTATTACACTTCATTAACACCTGCAAGCGTGATCTAACTTCATGCGGCATAGACAAAAAAACATTGGGAGCGGCTGGCCAAAGACAGGCAAGCATGGCGAGCGGCAGTGAGGGGCGGCTCAAAAGAAAAGAAGAAAAACAACATCACATGTGGAGGCAAAAGAGAGCACAGAGAGCAGAGAGAACATCCCATGCATCGGCTCTAGTCTCCAGTTTTACCTGCAGCAACTGTGGCAAGGATTGCCACTCCAGAAAAGGCCAATACAGCCACATGAAACGTTGTGATTCAGCACAGAACATACTACGTGACGCAACACCTATTGTCTCCTGAGACAAAGAGGTCAATGATGATATGTTCAAAAGCCTTTGCTATAGTCTATGAAACATGCATGCAGGTCTATGTTGTATTCTCTGCATTTCTCGATAATGAGTCTCATGCTACAAATATGATCTCTAGTGCCTCTATCTCTTCTGAAACCTGCTTGTGCTTCGTGTATTTCATCTTCTAATTTTTGTTCCATCCTCTTCATTATGATTTTTAGTAGGATTTTGCTGACGTGACTTATAAGGGCAATAGTTCTGTAGTTGGTGCATAGTTTCATGTTCCCTTCTTTGGAATAGGTATACATACTGATCTTTTCCATTCCTGTTGGCCAGGAGGAGCTATTCCATATCTTTGTGCACAATTTATGATATACCCGAACACTGGCCTCCCCGCATGCTTGAATCAGTTCCGCTGGTATATCATCGCACCCTGGTGACTTCCCTCTCTTCAGGATTTTGATGGCCAGGCGCACTTCATCCAGCATGGGCTCTGGTTCTGTCTCTTCGCTTTCTGTTATTATCTTATGTGGATTTTTAGATGTGTCTTCATACTTGTTTCTGCAGTACTCACGCCATCTTTCTAGTACATCTTTCTTTTCTGTTATGTTTTGCCATTGTTATCGTTTTTGACTTGTATTGATGGGCTGAAGTCACGTGTCATTATATTAATTTCGTTGTACATTTCTCTCTCTTTCCCTTGTTTTCTTAATTCATCAATGTTATTGCATGATGTGACTATGTGTTGTTTCTTGTCTTTTCGGATTTCTTTCTTGACTTCTCTTGAGCAGATTTTATATTCAGTGCTGTTTCGTTTTAATGCCGTTTGTTTTAGCTTTCTTTTTTCTTCAATTAGCTTCAGTGTTTTTTCAGTTATGTAGACTTGTTTCTTGTGTACTTTCCAGGGTATGATGTTTTGTGCGGTGGAGAGTAATATATATCTTGCCTGTGTTGCCAGTTCGTCAGGTGTCATGTCCACTTGAGCCGCCATAAGTATGTCAAATTTGTTTTGTATTTCTATGTTGTATTCTAGTGGAATGACATTTGTATCAAAACGTATAGGGCCAGCTGCTGTCTTTGTTGTCTTCAGTCTTAATTTAAACTCTGCCACCAGCAGTTCATGGTCGGAGTCACAGTCTGCTCCGGGTAGTGTCTTTACTGATAGAATGCCTGTTATCCATCTTCTTTGGACCAAGATGTAATCTATTTGGTTTCTGGTGTTGCCATCTGGTGAGGTCCAGGTGTATAGTCTTCTTGGATGTTGCCTGCTTAGGGTGTTCGTAATGGAGAGATTATTTTCTAGGCAGAATTCAATTAGTTTTGTGCCTCTTTCGTTTCGTTGTCCTATACTGAAAGGACATTTTATCTTTTCCTCTTCTTCAGCTGTTTCCTTGCCAACCTTAGCGTTGAAATCGTCCATTACAATCAGGATGTCTCTTTTGCCAACTTCATCTATTGCTCCTTGTAAATTTGTATAGAATTCGTCGATCTCGTCATCAGGAGCTGTGGTTGTTGGGGCGTATTCTTGTATTATTGTGATGTTTCTGTTTTTTGTCTGTAATCTCATCATGATGAGTCGGTCGTTGATAGGATTGTAACCAAGTAGTGTTGTGGATATTTTCTTTGCCAAAATGAAACCGACTCCACTTTGTCCACTTTTTTCCTTCCTGAGTATATTACTGTGTTACCTGTTGATGTTTTAAAGTGCCCTGGCCAGCCCATCTGTGCTCGGTTATTCCAAGTATAGGTGTTTTCGTTCTCTCCATCTCATTGCAAATCATGTGGAGTTTGCCATGATAAAGACTCCTTACATTCCATGTTCCTATTCTCAATTTCTTCCGTAGTCCAATGGCAGGTCTTTCCACAGTAAGACAGTCGGGCTTTTGGCCGTCATCACATTTACTTGTACTTGATCTGCCATCTTTCTCTTCCCCAGTTCACAGAATTGGTCTGACTGGCCTAGGGGACACGCCATCAGATCTTTGAGTTTTAGTTAATTTCTTGTTCTGCATCAAGTTCTTGGCAACATTCACTCAGTAGTTTGCCATTGCTTTCTGATATTTATGTTAATTTTTTTTAAAATAATTATATTCACATTTATGTATACAGTTTTATTTAATTATAATCACATTTGTATACAGTTAACGTTATTGATTATATTAAAATGTGTACACAGTTAACTTGATTTGATTATATTAAAATGTGTACACAGTTAATCTCATTAATTATATTCAAATTCCCGAATACAATCGTTTGTTTAGTTATATTAAGATTTATGTAGACAAGTCTCTTTCCAATGTATTTTATTTCATATATCAAGTGTTACTGACAGTGTGTACTGTAGCATGTTAACACATTATGTAAGTGTGTAACACAGAACACAGTTACATTTCTTACATCCTGATGAAGCTATCATAATTTATGTTTGTTTTTAAAGATGTAACACACACCTTCATAACTCACTTCGATGCCCTCTGTTGTTTCTCGCACATTATTCTCAAACTCAGTTGAGATAAATAGCATCCCTATCAAATATTCAGTAACGAGGACAAGGTATTTCTTTAAAAAAGACATGAGTTTTTGTCTTCAACTTTTGCACAGGTTCTAGTTTGGCTGTAATTAAAAATATTTCAACTAACTAATCATAGCGCCCGAGGTTTGTTCTCGGATCGTGTCTAGCTAAAGCTAATATTGAACTCAGATTTTCTTTTGTGTCTTGCAATCTGCGATCTGTTCTGTACTCACCCGCAACGAACGTTAGCAAGAAGAAACACATACCTCTCTTTTCTGATACTCTCTCCTTCCATTCTCTATACATCTCATGTCTTTCTTTCTTCATACAGGGAAAAGAACTCCTGGTGAAAAAAGACTATGTTTTTCACATTGATGTAGTTTAATTCAATCATGGGTGTTAAATAAGGTTGAACTAAAAGCATTTGCTTGTTGCTTCGAACAGGACAAGCAGGGAATGAGTGTATTGTCCAGCGGCTAAACAACGAATAAACGTAACATAAAGTAGGTTGTGTTACTCAGGGCCGTGCGGTATATTATCTCAGTATGATGCAAGTCTTCGAGATGCCGTCACTCACATGTTTTCTTCTTTAAAATAACCTTCGATTGTGGTTTGTTTTAAAAAACGGTACAAAATGTACGAATACTAAATCGTATACATCAATATCGGAATAACATAGATCAATATAGAGTAGCGTTGAGTACAGATTTTTAATTATTGAATTGTTCAAATTGTATTGGGATTTTGCAGCTTATACCGCCCCATTACGGGGCCGCCAGATGCGGCCGCCTCTCTGCATCATAATATAGCACGGCCCTGTGATACTTCCTTTTCACTGGACATATTACTGGAAAGGTAATATACTACGTGTGCCGTCGACGAATTAATGTCAGCATTTTGTAGGTATAAGCGAAGTCTGTTACTATGTGTAACATCAAGTATATGATTGTGTAGATTCATAGCGAAGTCTTTTACTATGTGTAACATCAAGTATATGATTGTGTAGTTTCATAGCGAAGTGTTTTACTACGTGTAACATCAAGTATATGATTGTGTATATTCATAAATTTATCTTCTTCTTCTTTCTAAGCACTATCTTGATGATTATACCGACAGACGCGTTCTTATAATGAAGTCGACTGATGTCTGGAGCTCATCTCTGGTGCCATGTAGTTTTGAGTTAGTGTTGGGTCATCAGTATCCCTTTCTAATGATGACATACATGGGGCAGTTTTGCAGGACATGTTCTGTGGTTTGATCTACGGTGCCACAGAGACATAGAGAAGAAGGAGGCAATCGTAGCATGTGTAAGTGTTTGTTCAGTTTGTCATGCCCTACATAATAGCCAGCCGGTTGTTTTCTTAAACCCGTTTGTATATTAGGGCTAGGCAATGTGGGCCATCAAAAATAAAGGTGTGTGGTTCAAATTTTGTGCTTGGTATCTTGGGTTTTTTTCGGAGGTCGCTAATACGTGTGCACTGTCTAGTTATGCCCTGTCCTAAGTGGGAAGGTGATAGTCTATCCTTGTCTGTCGTGTGTGTGTGTGATAGTCTATCTTTATCTGTCGTGTGTGTGATAGTCTATCTTTGTCTGTCGTGTGTGTGTGATAGTCTATCTTTATCTGTCGTGTGTGTGATAGTCTATCTTTGTCTGTCGTGTGTGTGATAGTTTATCCGTGTCTGTCGTGTGTGTGTGGTAGTCTATCCGTGTCTGTCGTGTGTGTGTGGTAGTCTATCCGTGTCTGTCGTGTGTGTGATAGTCTATTTTTGTCTGTCGTGTGTGTGATAGTCTATCCTTGTCTATCGTGTGTGTGTGGTAGTCTATTCTTGTCTATCGTGTGTGTGAGATAGTCTATCCTTTTCTGTCATGTATGTGGTAGTCTATCCTTGTCTGTCATGTATGTGGTAGTCTATCCTTGTCTGTCATGTATGTGGTAGTCTATCCTTGTCTGTCGTGTATGTGGTAGTCTATCCTTGTCTGTCGTGTATGTGGTAATCATTATTGGATAGTTTAGGTTCTTCTCTAATGTCCAGGATAGCTCTTTATTTTCTTCAAAGAATGTGATTTCGTTTTCTTCTTGTTTCAATTGCTGTTCCATTTTGTGCAATCTCATCTTCCTTCTCGTTACCAGGGACTCTGCAAGTTTGATGGTAACAACTTGAGTGTAACTCTCTTAATATACGTTCTTATTGTTTCTACTTCTTGATTCTTGTTATGCCACGTGGTATAATGTGTTAGGCACGTGTTTTTCATTGATCGTCGACACACGATGGGTGATGTGGTTTACATCATGCCGTCCGCCGTTACTTCCTAGTTCTTTTCATGGTATCCAATTTAGGCTGTGTCGACCTGAGAGCCGATATGTTTTAATACACAAGCAATTTTCCTTCTGTGCACACATTTTAAGCAAAGATTGAACACAACTATGCACGTTAATGCCATATCATCAGCAGCTTGCATGATGTCAAGATAATTTCAGCTTTAGACAAAGTTTAGGCAAAAATAAAACGACATGCCTAATTTGTCTCATCAAAAAACGTTTTATTTGTTGATATATAGCTGTAAGTTTCAGTATTTGTTGATATATCTGCTATAAATTTCTTTATTTGTTGATATATCTGCTATAAATTTCAGTATTTGTTGATATATCTGCTATAAGTTTCAGTATTTGTTGATATATCTGTTGATATATCTGCTATAAATTTCAGTATTTGTTGATATATCTGCTATAAGTTTCAGTATTTGTTGATATATCTGCTATAAATTTCAGTATTTGTTGATATATCTGCTATAAATTTCAGTATTTGTTGATATATCTGCTATAAATTTCAGTATTTGTTGATATATCTGCTATAAATTTCAGTATTTGTTGATATATCTGCTATAAATTTCAGTATTTGTTGATATATCTGCTATAAGTTTCAGTATTTGTTGATATATCTGCTATAAATTTCAGTATTTGTTGATATATCTGCTGTAAGTTTCAGTATTTGTTGATATATCTGCTATAAATTTCAGTATTTGTTGATATATCTGCTATAAATTTCAGTATTTGTTGATATATCTGCTATAAATTTCAGTATTTGTTGATATATCTGCTATAAATTTCAGTATTTGTTGATATATCTGCTATAAATTTCAGTATTTGTTGATATATCTGCTATAAGTTTCAGTATTTGTTGATATATCTGCTATAAGTTTCAGTATTTGTTGATATATCTGCTATAACTTTCAGTATTTGTTGATATATCTGCTATAAATTTCAGTATTTGTTGATATATCTGCTATAAATTTCAGTATTTGTTGATATATCTGCTATAAATTTCAGTATTTGTTGATATATCTGCTATAAATTTCAGTATTTGTTGATATATCTGCTATAAATTTCAGTATTTGTTGATATATCTGCTATAAATTTCAGTATTTGTTGATATATCTGCTATAAGTTTCAGTATTTGTTGATATATCTGCTATAAGTTTCAGTATTTGTTGATATATCTGCTATAAATTTCAGTATTTGTTGATATATCTGCTATAAGTTTCAGTATTTGTTGATATATCTGCTGTAAATTTCTTTATTTGGGTAATTGTTTTTAGTTTTTATTTCCAACCGACACATTTTGTGTTGAAAAGTTTAACCAGTAATAATCCACAGATACCATTTTCGTCATGCTTTCACAGATCACATAGGCGCGAACAATTATACACACATACACGAGAACCGCGGTATTGTAGTGATTAGAGCACCTACCTCGTAGGCAGGAGGTCCCAGCTTGAAACTTCACAGTGGGAGTGAGATTATTTCTCACCGTACTGGCTCTCAATATCATCTAAAGTGTTTTAAAGCCGAAGGATTGACTTCATTCCACCGGGTTTTACCCCATACGGCTCGGCCCTCTCTCCGTAGAAGTGACACGCCACCTGCCGAGAGTATTGCACAGAGAACGAACTCCGTAGCTCAAGCAACAATCCCAGGGGTCTCTGGAAAAAAACTGCAATCGTGAACAGAATGGCCGCCGTCCGGATTCGAACCCTCCACCTTCGACTCGCAAAGCAAAGGACCACTTAGCAACAGAGACCCTCAACTTCAGCTAATTTCAATGAAAGTCTTATTAACAAAATCGTTGGCGTGATTTTAACATCATCACTTCACATTTGTCGTTGGTGTGATTTTAACATCATCACTTCACATTTTTCGTTGGTGTGATTTTAACATCATCACTTCACATTTGTCGTTGGTGTGATTTTAACATCATCACTTCACATTTGTCGTTGGTGTGATTTTAACATCATCACTTCACATTTGTCGTTGGTTTGATTTTAACAACATCACTTCACATTTGTCGTTGGTGTGATTTTAACATCATCACTTCACATTTGTCGTTGGTGTGATTTTAACATCATCACTTCACATTTGTCGTTGGTGTGATTTTAACAACATCACTCCACATTTGTCGTTGGTGTGATTTTAACAACATCACTTCACATTTGTCGTTGGTGTGATTTTGACAACATCACTTCACATTTGTCGTTGGTGTGATTTTGACAACATCACTTCACATTTGTCGTTGGTGTGATTTTGACAACATCACTTCACATTTGTCGTTGGTGTGATTTTGACAACATCACTTCACATTTGTCGTTGGTGTGATTTTAACAACATCACTTCACATTTGTCGTTGGTGTGATTTTAACAACATCACTTCACATTTTTCGTTGGTGTGATTTTAACAACATCACTTCACATTTGTCGTTGGTGTGATTTTAACAACATCACTTCACATTTGTCGTTGGTGTGATTTTAACATCATCACTTCACATTTGTCGTTGGTGTGATTTTGACAACATCACTTCACATTTGTCGTTGGTGTGATTTTAACAACATCACTTCACATTTGTCGTTGGTGTGATTTTAACAACATCACTTCACATTTGTCGTTGGTGTGATTTTAACAACATCACTTCACATTTGTCGTTGGTGTGATTTTGACAACATCACTTCACATTTGTCGTTGGTGTGATTTTAACATCACTTCACATTTGTCGTTGGTGTGATTTTAACAACATCACTTCACATTTGTCGTTGGTGTGATTTTAACAACATCACTTCACATTTTTCGTTGGTGTGATTTTAACAACATCACTTCACATTTGTCGTTGGTGTGATTTTAACAACATCACTTCACATTTGTCGTTGGTGTGATTTTAACAACATCACTTCACATTTGTCGTTGGTGTGATTTTGACAACATCACTTCACATTTGTCGTTGGTGTGATTTTAACAACATCACTTCACATTTGTCGTTGGTGTGATTTTAACAACATCACTTCACATTTGTCGTTGGTATGATTTTAACAACATCACTTCACATTTGTCGTTGGTGTGATTTTAACAACATCACTTCACATTTGTCGTTAGTGTGATTTTAACAACATCACTTCACATTTGTCGTTGGTGTGATTTTAACAACATCACTTCACATTTGTCGTTGGTGTGATTTTAACAACATCACTTCACATTTGTCGTTGGTGTGATTTTAACAACATCACTTACATTTTCGTTGGTGTGATTTTAACAACATCACTTCACATTTGTCGTTATTGTGATTTTAACAACATCACTTCACATTTGTCGTTGGTGTGATTTTGACAACATCACTTCACATTTGTCGTTGGTGTGATTTTAACAACATCACTTCACATTTGTCGTTGGTGTGATTTTGACAACATCACTTCACATTTGTCGTTGGTGTGATTTTGACAACATCACTTCACATTTGTCGTTGGTGTGATTTTAACAACATCACTTCACATTTGTCGTTAGTGTGATTTTAACAACATCACTTCACATTTGTCGTTGGTGTGATTTTAACAACATCACTTCACATTTGTCGTTGGTGTGATTTTAGCAACATCACTTCACATTTGTCGTTGGTGTGATTTTAACAACATCACTTCACATTTGTCGTTGGTGTGATTTTAACAACATCACTTCACATTTGTCGTTATTGTGATTTTAACAACATCACTTCACATTTGTCGTTGGTGTGATTTTGACAACATCACTTCACATTTGTCGTTGGTGTGATTTTAACAACATCACTTCACATTTGTCGTTAGTGTGATTTTAACAACATCACTTCGCATTTGTCGTTGGTGTGATTTTAACATCATCACTTCACATTTGTCGTTGATGTGATTTTAACAACATCACTTCACATTTGTCGTTGGTGTGATTTTAACAACATCACTTCACATTTGTCGTTGGCGTGATTTTAACAACATCACTTCAAATTTGTCGTTGGTGAAAGAAAATACAGGCTCCACACTATACGCCACAATACACATCAATCTATGAAAACTGGTACTTACACACACATATATATATACACATACACGCATGCATATTGACATGACGCGTTTATTGCTGTGTTAAGCGCCAGAGAGACAGAGAAAGTGGGAGAAAGAAAAGAGACACAATCCAGAAGGTTTAAGGTTGCTAATTGGCTAATATGGCTCCATATGCATATCCCATATGACACGGTCCCTGTCTGCAGATATGGTACCCCACCTGCCGAGATTATTGCATAAAGTACGAACTCCGTAGCTCCAGAAACAATCCTAGGGCTCTTGAAAAAATGCACTTGTGAACAGAACGGCGCTATATAATCGCACATCACAGCTGCTGCTCACAATGCATATACGATCGCCCACATCACAGCTGCAGTTCACAATCTATGTATGATCACTCACATCACTGCTGCTGTTCATAATCGATGTATGATCACTCACATCACTGCTGCAGTTCACAATCGATGTATGATCACTCACATCACTGCTGCAGTTCACAATCGATGTATGATCACTCACATCACTGCTGCTGTTCACAATCGATGTATGATCATTACTGTTTTTTTTTTCCATATACAATCTCTGATCATTGATGTTGTTTACATTCTACATATCACCTAGTGTGTTATCGGTGTTCGCAAGGGGAGCAAAGTGTAGTAACAATGCGACTCTAAACGCCATGTCGTAAGAGGTGACTAAGGTAGGGCCTAGGGAAGCTACCTTGGTAAATAAAAACGTCGCAGAAATCGGATGTGCTGGCCTACTTGTAGGTGCATAACTGGCAGAACGTACAGTATTTCGTTTGCTCGGATACCATACAAGTAACAAAGAGTGGCCAATATGGAACGTTCGAAGAAGAAGAAGAAGAAGAAGAAGAAGAGAACATTACTGTTGTTTAAACTCTACATATAAATCCCCCTAAGAGCCCATCAGATAATGCAGGCGTGCAAACTAAGCGGAAAATGTGACAATACACACGCCCCTTTGCTCACATATAAATAGAACAGTTGGGCAATGACGCTTGATCCTTACAGACCTAAGTTCAATAGATATGGGTTTGAGCACGTAAAGATGTGGCCAAATGAGGATGCATGTGTTTCGAGCGTTCTCTTAGCCGATTACTCTTGCATATCGATTTCTTATCGTAATGCTAGTTTCTAAAGGGGATTGGTTTGAAACTGCCGTACGTCTGTTAGCAATATATATATAAACATATATTATTTAATCGGTAATGTTGGTATCGTTACAGTGTTATTGCCTACTTTTTCTACTGACCCTTGTGACCCTTATATATATATATATATATTTACAGATATATTTGTATATCTCTTCAGGTTTAGACAGTAGCTCCCCATCGGGTCATTACCTTGTAGTGGTAGGGAGGCTGATGTGCTCCATTTATACATTGCGCTAGGATGGCAGAAACGTATGTTTTTAGCACGGTCACCCAGATCGAACAGGTCACTGGGGAGAACTCAGACTAAATTTGAATTTCTCCAGGTTGGAGGTTTAGCGTGGGACTAACAATCCTATCCTTTGAAAAAATAACATGGCACGGAAACAGCCTGTACAGTTCCAACAGGAGAATATAAGTACCATCATCCAAAATAAACGCTGGAGATGGACCAGACAGTCAACATACAACTTTATAGACCGTCAACATTTAACGTTTCAGATAGACAACATACAACTTTATAGACCGTCAACATTTAACGTTTCAGATAGACAACATACAACTTTTCAGATAGACAACATACAACTTTATAGACCGTCAACATTTAACTTTTCAGATAGACAACATACAACTTTTCAGACCGGAAATATACAACTTTATAGACCGCCAACATACAACTTTTCAAATAGTCAACATCTAACTTATCAGACAGGCAACATACAACTTTTCAAACAGTCAACATACAACTTTTTTTCAGACCGGCAATATACAATTTTATAGACCGTCAACATCTAACTGTTGAAACAGACAAATTTACAACTTTTCAGATATTCTATTTAAAATTGTTTAAACCGAACTCAGATATTTTTTAAACTTATGAATTCTAACTTTCAAAGTAGCTTATAAATACTTGCTAGATTTACCATTCCAAACTACTGGACACATGTTTGTTTGTATTGTAAACACTCGTACTAGTAATGTAAACACTTTTATTATTACTACAGTCACTTAAATTAGTTGGATTTTAAATAATAATAATAACACTTCCTCTCGTACCGTTATACGTTACATAGGGCCTGCAAGCAATCTCTCCATACCACTATATCCTGGGCAACTCGCTCAATCTACTCCATGGACTTAGACCGATATTTCCTGCATCCCGTTGCATCCCACTTCAATGCCTACTTTGATATTCGTTGATCATTTGTTGTCAAGGTGTGTTCAACATATCTCCATCTTCTCTTTCTTATAACATTTGTCACTAGTGATTGACCAGACATTTCTCTGATTTCATTCCATCTCCTGAATTCGTTCTATAGTCAGATTTTACTGCAAACATATATATTACTGATGCAAACACTCTTTTTAATACTTGAAATGGTACTGCAATCACTCTATTTTATACTGCAAAAACTCTTATTTGTATTGCAGACTCTCTCAATTGTGCTGTAAATACAGTTATTAGCATTACAATCACTTTTATTAGCATTACAATCACTCTTATTAGCATTACAATCACTCTTATTAGCATTTCAATCACTCTTATTAGTATTACAATCACTCTTATTAGTATTACAATCACTTTTATTAGTATTACAATCACTCTTATTAGTATTACAATCACTTTTATTATTATTACAATCACTTTTATTAGTATTACAATCACTTTTATTAGTATTACAATCACTTTTATTAGTATTACAATAACTTTTATTAGTATTACAATCACTTTTATTAGTATTACAATCACTTTTATTAGTATTACAATCACTTTTATTAGTATTACAATCACTTTTATTAGTATTACAATCACTTTTATTATTATTACAATCACTTTTATTAGTATTACAATCACTTTTATTAGTATTACAATCACTTTTATTAGTATTACAATCACTTTTATTAGTATTACAATCACTTTTATTATTATTACAATCACTTTTATTAGTATTACAATCACTTTTATTAGTATTACAATCACTTTTATTATTATTACAATCACTTTTATTAGTATTACAATCACTTTTATTAGTATTACAATCACACTTATTAGTATTACAATCACTTTTATTAGTATTACAATCACTCTTATTAGCATTACAATCACTTTTATTAGTATTACAATCACTTTTATTAGTATTACAATCACTTTTATTAGTATTACAATCACTTTTATTAGTATTACAATCACTTTTATTAGTATTACAATCACTTTTATTAGTATTACAATCACTCTTATTCGTATTACAATCACTTTTATTAGTATTACAATCACTCTTATTAGTATTACAATCACTTTTATTAGTATTACAACCCGTGTGTTGCCAGGGCTCTCAGGGGAGCAAAGAATAGTAACACTACGACCTTCAAGGCATATCGTAAGAGGTGACTAAGGTAGGTGCCTAGAGCAGCTACTCTAGTAAATAAAAAGCGTTGCAGAAGTGGGATGCGCTGGCCTACTTGTAAGCGCATAACTGGTACAGCGACGTACAGCAACTCTTAGACTCAGATCACGTACAAATCTCAAAGAGTGGTTAACAAGTGATCGATATGGAGCGTTTGAAGAAGTAAAAGAAGAAGTATTAGTATCAGAACCACTCTTATTAGTATAACAAGCACTCCCTCTCTGGCAGTACACACTCTTCAAGTGCTAAAACATATTCTAGATTCCAGCCAAGCAGAGTTAATAGATGAACGAAATTTTATTTATACAAGGCACAGGTAATCAAGCCATCGATGCGCTTTTTCTAGAACACACTTTCACACGCCAGCAGCACGCTCTAGTTGGTCGTTCACCTACACACATTAAGCTGTGCTGTGTTTACCTTCCCTGAAATAGCTGATAAACTACCCCCACTGACTCTGACGCTACTGGTTACTTGACTCCAGAAAGCGTCACCTTTTGTAAACTAAATTGAATCATTTGATGTAGTAGGTGTGTCGATGTAGCAAACAAAAACCAAATATGCTACATGTATTAAGTTCTGCTGACTATAAATAGAAGAAAAACATCTTATTTATTACATAATAAATATAATGGTTACCTAAGGATTTAGCATGTTTTAGAGATTATTATATAAATATAATGTATATGCACTAATGGCATTCCATAGATTGATGTATAAATAAACTGAATATGGTGATCCATAGATTACTTTGTAAATAAGATAAATATGGTTCTCCATATAATACTTTAGAAATAAAATTAACATAGTATTCCATAGCTTACTGGACAAATAAGGTAAATATGATGTTCCATAGATTGTTTAATAAATTTAAAAAAACAATTGTGTTTCATAGATTACTTTATAAATAAGATGAATATGGTATTCCATGGATTACTCAATAAGATGAAAATGGTGTTCCATAAATTACTCTATAAGATAAAGATGGTGTTCCATAGATTACTTTATAAATAAAATAAAGATGCACTATTTGTGTTTCATAGGTTATTGAATAAATATAGTAAGTGGGCGTCTGTAGCTTAAGTGGTAGTGAGCTCGATCACAACCCAAGTGTGCCTGGTTCAACTCCGCCGCCGGCAGTTTGAAAGTAAATTCGTTTCAATGGGATTTTTTCAAAAGGTGAAAATAGATGTCACCGTTCAGAAAGCAATGAAAAACTACTGAACGTATAAGTGGTGCCTAGACAATCAACCACTTGTTTACTGGAGCTGTTGGCTCGTTCTTTAAATGATATGATGCTTTTTCATTTTTCAATAAATAGAATGTCTGTGCACACAGGGATCTCTTTATATTCATGACAAAATTAAATGTATATACAATGTGTGTCGCCTTTGTATGCAAATACTACAGTAGAGTACTTAGAATATCATGGACAGAGAAAAGAACAAATACTACAGTAGAGTACTTAGAATATCATGGACAGAGAAAAGAACAAATGCTACAGTAGAGTACTTAGAATATCATGGACAGAGAAAAGAACAAATACTACAGTAGAGTACTTAGAATATCATGGACAGAGAAAAGAACAAATACTACAGTAGAGTACTTAGAATATCATGGACAGAGAAAAGAACAAATGCTACAGTAGAGTACTTAGAATATCATGGACAGAGAAAAGAACAAATGCTACAGTAGAGTACTTAGAATATCATGGACAGAGAAAAGAACAAATGCTACAGTAGAGTACTTAGAATATCATGGACAGAGAAAAGAACAAATGCTACAGTAGTGTACTTAGAATATCATGGACAGAGAAAAGAACAGATGCGTCTGTTCTGCAACAGCTTGATATTAAAGCGAGTTGGCTATTACATAACATAACATCAAAGAAAATTAAATATTTCGGACACATCAAAAGACATGAGTGCCTAGAGAAGATAATTTTAGAGAGAATGATGCCTGGAAGAAGAATGAGAAGAAGACCTAGAAGACGAAGGGTGCAAGATGTCATTGACGATCTGAGAATGATTGATGCTGACGCCGGTCAACTTGCACAGAACAGATAGTTATTCAGGACTGCTATCATGGGAGCCAGGTTCCGGAAGGAACAAACTACTTGATAATTATGTACACTCAACGCACTCTAAGAAATACTGAGCACATCGCACTCAATAGATTACTGAGCACATCGCACTCAATAGATTACTGAGCACATCGCACTCTATGAAATACTGAGCACATCGCACTCTATGGATTACTGAGCACCTCGTACTCTTTTGGATTACTGTGCACATCGCACTCTATGGATTACTGAGCACAGCGCACTATATGGATTACTGAGCACATCGCACTCTATGGATTAATGAGGACAGCGCACTCTATGGATTACTGAGCACAACCCACTCATAGATTACTGAGCACAGCACACTCTATGGATTACCTAGCACATCGCACTCTAAGGATTACTGAACACATCGCACTCTATTGATTACTGAGCACAGCGCACTCTATAGATTACTGAGCACATAGCACTCTATGGATTACTGAGCACATCGCACTCTATGGATTACTAAGCACAGCACACCAAAAATTACTGATCACAGCACACTTTATGGATTACTAAATACAGCACACTCTATATATTACTAAATACATATAATCTCTGTGTGAATAATGCACTCTATATATTACTAAATACATATAATCTCTATGTGAATAATGCACTCTATATATTACCTCCCTTCCATCATGGGCATGCTCAGTAGTAGATATCCCTTCCATCATGGGCATGCTCAGTAGTAGACCTCCCTTCCATCATGGGCATGCTCAGTAGTAAACCTCCCTTCCATCATGGGCATGCTCAGTAGTAAACTTCCCTTCCATCATGGGCATGCTCAGTAGTAAACCTCCCTTCCATCATGGGCATGCTCAGTAGTAGATATCCCTTCCATCATGGGCATGCTCAGTAGTAGATATCCCTTCCATCATGGGCATGCTCAGTAGTAGACGATTAAGATGGTTGAGGCATGTGTGAAGAATGGAAAAGTGTCGCATACCAAAACAAACATTGTTTTGTTAGCTTTCGGAGGAAGAGGCACCAGGGCAGACCACTACTCAGATATAAAGATGTCTGCAAGGTCTCAATGAAGAACTTTTCTATAGGTTCCATCACATGGGAAAAACAAGCTGATGACAGAGTTGTGTGGAAAGCGATATTGCGCAAGGGCGCAGATTCTTTATTAGAAGAGACTTATGTATGAGCTGAAAGACAAGAGAGAACAGCGAAAACAGGTTGTTACAGTAAAACACTAGCAAATTGACACTCTGTAAAGACGGGCCTAACGCCATTTCCCTCCATACACCATATGGTATGAAAACGGGTTCTTTTACTACCACCACTGGGGACTGCCTAGAGTAGTTGATAGTAGCTCGGCCTGCTAGCTGTGAGACGCCTCATAGCTCGGGTTCGAACCTACTGTCCGGCATTTGTTCGAGTCCCCTGGTCTTACTCAGGACGATAACGTGAGTACCTCTGAAGTCGGAGAAAATCTGCCTTTATGGCGAGGGAATACTAATTACGAGTACATTGAGCACACGGCTGCCAGTGTAAAGTAATTTACAATGTGCACGCTGCTGCCATTGTAAGAAATTGGAAAACAGATTTTCACGCAAAAATCAGTTTCAGAGATGAAACTTCGTCTGAGTTGAAAGCGGACGAAAGAAGAAGAAGAAGAAGAAGACTACCACCACTCATACACAAATTCACTATCATTCAATGTTGTACGTTTATATGAGACGTACGAGAAAGACAAATACATTTTCTACAAAAGATAGTGAATAGGATGATGTCTGCATATAAACAAACTTATCATAGGATAACTATTTGTCCACAGAAGTATATACAAACTAATATGAGTATCACTAGGTATCACAAACGGTGGCATCCGGAAATATAAGGCCGACTTGCTCAGAAGGGAAATTGACAATTTATGTTTAATGGGGGCTGGTTTTATTTTACGTTTGATAGAACACTGTACGTTATTTTGTTTGATAGAACACTGTACGTTATTTTGTTTGATAGAACACTGTACGTTATTTTGTTTGATAGAACACTGTACGTTATTTTGTTTGATAGAACACTGTACGTTATTTTGTTTGATAGAACACTGTACGTTATTTTGCAATTGTACTCAATTCTGTGCATTTATGTTTATTTATTGGTGAAAAATGTCAATAATTCTGATATTCTTAGCTTTAAACTGAACTTGCAACATAATAGTACCTTGATTGATTCAGTTGTGTTGTGTTGATTTTAACATGAATTTATCTATATACAACAACTCTGAAATGCAAGAAACATGTGACAGTTGTGGTCTTATTTCCTAAAATGTTTACCTGAGCTCACCGACCGTATGTTATTGGAGGTCACGCACACATTTACATGAGTTTCACTAGATAGCACAGATCGATACAACATGAGTTTCACTACTAGATAACACAGATCGATACAACATGTTTCATTACTAGATAGCACAGATCGATACAACATGAGTTTCACTACTAGATAACACAGATCGATACAACATGTTTTATTACTAGATAGCACAGATCGATACAACATGAGTTTCACTACTAGATAACACAGATAGATGCAACATGAGTTTCACTACTAAATAACACAGATCGATACAACATGAGTTTCACTAGATAGCACATATCGAAACAACATGAGTTTCACTACTAGATAACCCAGATCGATACAACATGAGTTTCACTACTAGATAACACAAATCGATACAACATGAGTTTCACTACTAGATAACACAGATCGATACAACATCAGTTTCACTACTAGATAACACAGATCGATACAACATGAGTTTCACTACTAGATAACACAGATCGATACAACATGTTTTATTACTAGATAGCACAGATCGATACAGCATGAGTTTCACTACTAGATAACACAGATAGATGCAACATGAGTTTCACTACTAGATAACACAGATCGATACAACATGAGTTTCACTAGATAACACAAATCGATACAACATGAGTTTCACTACTAGATAACACAGATCGATACAACATCAGTTTCACTACTAGATAACACAGATCGATACAACATGAGTTTCACTACTAGATAACACAAATCGATACAACATGAGTTTCACTACTAGATAACACAGATCGATACAACATGAGCTTCACTACTAGATAACACAGATCGATACAACATGAGTTTCACTACTAGATAACACAGATCAATACAACATGAGCTTCAATAGATAACACAGATCGATACAACTTTATTGCAAATATATAAATAAATCCTTGTTCAACGTCTAAGTTATGAGAGGTCCGGATGTGGGTAGCTATCATAATCGACAAGTGGCCCAATTACTGCTCAAAATCACCAGAGTACATATGCCGTACAAAAACATAGACAATAGAGAATTGATCTTCTTCTTCAAGAGAAAGATAATACTAGAAAATGCACAATAAAAATATCAAATAGATTTCAAGTGTTAGAGAAAAATGGTGAATACAGAAATTGGCATAGAAGAAGAATATAACTTGATCAAGTTGATATGTAAAGAGGTTAGTAATAATGTCATGGGAACAAGCAATCAACAGAACAAAGAAAGGAATAAGCAGCCAGACTATTAAATACAATCAGAAAAGTAAAACAGATATAAATGTCATTAATGACATCAAAGCAAAACGATGAAAAGATAAAATTAGACAAGAAAACATAGAGCTAAAACACATGATCAAACGAAGGGCTGAATAAGATAAGAGACAATTAGTGGATAGCAATGCTGAAACAGCAAAACATGCTATTAGAACACATGCTCCGTATACATTATAGCACACATGCTCTGTATACATTATAGAACACATGCTCTGTATACATTATAGCACACATGCTCTGTATACATTATAGCACACATGATCCGTATACATTATAGAACACATGCTCTGTATACATTATAGCACACATGATCCGTATACATTATAGCACACATGATCCGTATACATTATAGCACACATGCTCTGTATATATTATAGCACACATGATCCGTATACATTATAGAATACATGTTCCGTATACATTATAGCACACATGATCCGTATACATTATATCACACATGATCCGTATACATTATAGCACACATGATCCGTATACATTATAGCACACATGCTCTGTATATATTATAGCACACATGATCCGTATACATTATAGCACACATGCTCCGTATATATTATAGCACACATGATCTGTATACATTATAGCACACATGATCCGTATACATTATAGCACACATGATCCGTATACATTATAGCACACATGATCCGTATACATTATAGAATACATGCTCCGTATACATTATAGCACACATGCTCTGTATACATTATAGCACACATGCTGCGTATACATTATAGAATACATGCTGCGTATAAATTATAGAACATATGCTATGTATACATTATAGCACACATGACAGCAAATATATAGAAATAAAAGGAAGTGCAACAACAGCTATTACAGACAATCGATGTCAGATACAATTTCAAAATGCAAACAATATCGCCATGAACATAAAAAGAGCAATGCTCAACACAATCTTTCTCCCCACATTATGCTACCAGTGACAAACCTGAACGCTGACATCAAATGATAGAAGAGAACTGTCACGACAGAGATGAAGTGTTTACGCAGAATGCTGGGGGTAACAAGAAGAGACTGGTTTAGAAATGAAGACATCAGGGAAAATGTGGGTACAACATCAGTACTAAACTTCATTAATAAACAACAAATTAAATGGTTCGGCCACATTAGCAGATTACCAACAGACAGTGCACCTCAAATAGCAAAGTTGCTCCGATACAATGGATACAAAGCAAAAGGGCGGCAACGCACAAGATGGTACATCAGATATAACAGAGGCGACGAAAGACACTATTTACGAGGAGCAAGCAAAAGTCCGATCTAGAAATCACCCCTCTACCTATGTTACATAAGGGCCTGCAACTATCTTATTCTTACTGCTCTGGACAACTCCTCAATCTCTTCCATTGGATTAAGTACCTTATTTCTGGCCTCTTTCTGCAACGTTCGTTTCAAGGTTTCTCTTGCGCGTCCTCTCTTTATTGAACCCTTTGACACCCACTTCCATACCTGCTTTAGTATTCTTTGATCATTTCTTCTCAAGATGTGTCCAACATAAATCCATCTTCTCCTTCCTATAACGGTTGTTACTAGTGGTTAACCAGACATTTCTCTGATTTCATCAATTCTGAATTCGTTCCACTCTACACATATGTCCAAAGTATTGCTTAAGAGAGGAATGCCACCTTGACTTAATTAGTCAAATAACTCATCATATCAAATAGCTTGTTCTGAGCAGAACTTTGCCACCCCAACAGTCCTCTGGAATTTCTCTATCTCAGAGGCCAGATGTAGGTCAGAGGCTGGTGTAGGCGATCATGGATCTCCACAAATCTCTATCTTTGGTGTTTGCTATCAATTCAGATGTTGACGCTATACTGTGCCATAAAGCGCGGCCATCTTAAATATTGGCCTTAGCGCACCATTTTTCAAGATGGAGGGTGAGGCGGATTATTCAAATGTGTTTAGTAAACATATACTCTTTAGTAAACATACGGACTCAAACGGACTTCTTTAGTAAACATAACAACAAAATAACGATGCCTAGTAAGTGCTGTGTACCAAAATGTAGATCAAATTAAAATTGTAATTATATATGTATAATATAAGTTAATTTAACAAGTACCTTCTTCAGTAAACATAACTGTTGTCAGTGTAGTAAACATAGCAAAATAACGATGCCAAGCTAGTAAGTAATGTGTACCAAAATGTAAATAAAATTACGATTTTAATTATAAATGTATAATTTAACAATTACCTTCTTTAATAAACATAACAAAATAACGATGCCTAGAAAGTGTTGTGTACCGAAATGTAGACAGTAACATATTCTATTGTAATTGTTGAAACCATGAAAGCATCAGCTACAGACTCAGTATTAAAATAGATCAGGACATGTCTTTTAATGTTCACCTAAAGGAAGTTTCCATAGATAAGAGCTCTTTAAACTGGCTGTCAAATAGTGGACAAATTGAGAGATGGTCTTATGTTGAGAACCTCTTGTCCATGCAAATCATGCAAAGATTTAGAAGAGCACCAACTGTTGACTATTACATGACAAAGGCACATGATAATCTGGTTGTAGCAATTAGTTTATCATCCACCACAAAAAGCACTAGTTTTGTGCCAGAGAAAACACTCCAATTCCTCGCTTAACAGTTGCATCTGGTCAGAACCCCAGATAACAGAAAATGGTATCGCAAGACCACTAAGTATTTTGTATTTATGACATATTAAATTCAACCTGATCTGTCCTCATATCATCTGGATATGAAGATAAGTTCATAGCCACGACAAACCATAAGGAGATTGTCATACAAATTGTAAACAGCAGTAACATGAAATTCTCATTAGACAGTACTGTATGTGTCTGTGGAGCTCAAAATAGAAATATTTTATTGTCTGTGGTTCCAACATTTTCCTCAAAAATTATATAAAAATCAGGAATGTTCAATGCAATGTTCAGTAAGCTGCTTCTTTACAAAAAAGGAAAGGAGCAAAATTCAGTAGTAGATAACTATATTTGTGTAATACTGTTTAGTTTATGTGCTAATAAAGCTGTGGTGATGTGCAAACTAGTGAATTACTTATTCATGGATTAATTATAAGAGACTACTCTAAGCTGATGTTAGTTTATGTACTAATCAAGCTGTGGTGATTCAGATGGAAGAAATTTATGTTAAAGCTGCAATGAATTATACTGAGAAAATTAATTGGCACAGCATTTGGTTTTCCCTTGTTATCCTGTATCACTAGTAATATCTTCGGACATAATGTATCAAAAGTTGTCACATAGATTATTGATCTACGACATAATGTAGAAAAAGTTGTCACATAGACTATTGATCGCCTTCGATATAATGTATCAACAGCTGGCATGTGGATTATTGATCTCATTCGACATAATGTAGCAAAAGTTGTCACATAGACTATTGATCTCCTTCGATATAATGTATCAACAGCTGGCATGTAGATTATTGATCTCATTCGACATAATGTAGCAAAAGTTGTCACATAGACTATTGATCTCCTTCGACATAATACAAGAAAAGTTGTCACATAGACTATTGATCTCCTTCGACATAGTACAAGAAAAGTTGTCACATAGACTATTGATCTCCTTCGACATAGTACAAGAAAAGTTGTCACATAGACTATTGATCTCCTTCGACATAGTACAAGAAAAGTTGTCAAATAGACTATTGATCTCCTTCGACATAGTACAAGAAAAGTTGTCACATAGACTATTGATCTCCTTCGACATAGTACAAGAAAAGTTGTCACATAGACTATTGATCTCCTTCGACATAATACAAGAAAAGTTGTCACATAGACTATTGATCTCCTTCGACATAATACAAGAAAAGTTGTCACATAGACTATTGATCTCCTTCGACATAGTACAAGAAAAGTTGTCACATAGACTATTGATCTCCTTCGACATAATACAAGAAAAGTTGTCACATAGACTATTGATCTCCTTCGACATAGTACAAGAAAAGTTGTCACATAGACTATTGATCTCCTTCAACATAGTACAAGAAAAGTTGTCACATAGACTATTGATCTCCTTCGACATAATACAAGAAAAGTTGTCACATAGACTATTGATCTCCTTCGACATAATACAAGAAAAGTTGTCACATAGACTATTGATCTCCTTCGACGTAATACAAGAAAAGTTGTCACATAGACTATTGATCTCCTTCAACATAGTACAAGAAAAGTTGTCACATAGACTATTGATCTCCTTCGACATAATACAAGAAAAGTTGTCACATAGACTATTGATCTCCTTCGACATAATACAAGAAAAGTTGTCACATAGACTATTGATCTCCTTCGACATAATACAAGAAAAGTTGTCACATAGACTATTGATCTCCTTCGACATAATACAAGAAAAGTTGTCACATAGACTATTGATCTCCTTCAACATAATACAAGAAAAGTTGTCACATAGACTATTGATCTCCTTCGACATAATGTAACAAAATTAGTCACACTGACTATTGATCTCCTTCGACATAATACAAGAAAAGTTGTCACATAGACTATTGATCTCCTTCGACATAATGTAATAAAATTAGTCACACTGACTATTGATCTCCTTCAACATAATGTAACAAAAGGTTGTGTTGTGCAAACTTATAACTTACTTATTCATGGATTACTGATAAGAGACTACCATAAGCTGATGTTAGTTTATGTGCTAATCAAGTTGTGGTGTTGTGCATTACTTATTCATGGATTACTGATGAGAGACTACCATAAGCTGATGTTAAGTACATTAGTAATCATATATAAATTACTCTAGGTATTCTGTATAAAATTAAACTAAAATAGAATGTGAGAGCAACAACTATAGCTACTCATCAGAAAACATCTTCTATAATACACACATGCATCCAACAACACGTTTTTAACATCTCCAAGATGTATTGTCTAGATCGGTGTTTCCCAACAGTAACAGACAATAGTTAGTATGCGAGAATATGCCGCCTCAGCCTATGACGTCACATGGCAATATTGCCGTTTGCGCTGAGGCCATTATTTTCGATGTTCGCTCATGAAGTCATGCTATTCAACATTGTCTCCGTCTTCCTCTGTCTCGTTTACCCTCGATTTTACCAGTTGTTACACTATGTTCTAAACCTCCCATCCTCTTCATATGATATATGGTGGCAGCCAGCCGTCTATGATATACGAAAGTCAAATAACTCAATCATAATTTTAGAGATCTGAAATATCAATACCTGCTTGGTATAATCCAGGTAGAACGTTTATCATGATAACTTAACAATTGCTTCCATCACTCTTTCAATCCTTTTTTATTTTGTTTTTCTATACCACACAAAAATAAACTTTCCCGATATAAACCACGCTGACCGTGTCAGTACTGAAAAGTCGACCCAACCCACGACTCTTTTCACGAGCATTTGGCAATGACGTCAGCGGCATGTTCTGAAACCCTCTTGGGCATTCACTAATAGGATTTCCCACCTACTTCTAATAGCTCTATTCCTCCTGGAAATTGCAATATAGTTTACGTAGAGAGACAGCCAACAGTAGCTCAGTTCCTTTCAGTTGTTCGGGTCTAATGAATTCCGTCTCCATGTCGACAACCCATCAAGTCATTGTATGAGCAATATAATATGCATGACAATGACATCATGAATGCGACTATAAATGTCACTTCTCAATGGATTATACCGTTTGTATGCATCCACAATACGTATGGGCGTGTCTAATAATGTATAGCACAGGAAACGTTAGAATGGACCGTAAGGAATAAAAAATAATGAAACTCAGAGCCAGCAGTGAGTAATATAGCACAATGGCCTTCAGAAGTAGTTTACGGCATATAGCACAATGGCCTTCAGAAGTAGTTTACGGCATATAGCACAATGGCCTTCAGAAGTAGTTTACGACATATAGCACAATGGCCTTCAGACGTAGTTTACGGCATATAGCACAATGCCCTTCAGAAGTAGTTTACGGCATATAGCACAATGACCTTCAGAAGTAGTTTACGGAATATAGCACAATTGCTTTCAGAAGTAGTTTACGGAATATAGCACAATGGCTTTCAGAAGTAGTTTACGGCATATATCACAATGACCTTCAGAGGTAATTTACGAAATATAGCATAATAGCTTTCAGAAGTAGTCACGGAATATAGCACAGTAGCCTTCACGAGTCGACACGGAATATGGCACAATGTCTCTCAGAAGTGGTCGTGATGAATATAGCACTATGTCTCTCATATGTTATCGTCATAAATATAGCACTATGTCTCTCATATGTTATCGTCATAAATATAGCACTATGTCTCTCATATGTTACTGTGATGAATATAGCACACTGTCTCTCATATGTTAATGTGATGAATATAGCACTATGTCTCTCATATGTTACTGTGATGAATATAGCACTATGTCTCTCATATGTTACTGTGATGAATATAGCACTATGTCTATCATATGTTACTGTGATGAATATAGCACAATGTCTCTCATATGTTACTGTGATGAATATAGCACAATGTCTATCATATGTTACTGTGATGAATATAGCACTATGTCTCTCATATGTTACTGTGATGAATATAGCACTATGTATCTCATATGTTACTGTGATGAATATAGCACAATGTCTATCATATGTTACTGTGATGAATATAGCACTATGTCTCTCATATGTTGCTATGATGAATATATCACTATGTCTCTCATATGTTACTGTGATGAATATAGCACAATGTCTCTCATATGTTACTGTGATGAATATAGCACTATGTCTCTCATATGTTACTGTGATGAATATAGCACTATGTATCTCATATGTTACTGTGATGAATATAGCACTATGTCTCTCATATGTTACTGTGATGAATATAGCACTATAACTCTCATATATTATCGTCATGAATATAGCACAATGTCTCTCAGAAGTGGTCGTGATAAATATAGCATAATGTATCTCATATGTCGTGATGAATATAGCACAATGTCTCTCATATGTTACTGTGATGAATATAGCACAATGTCTCTCATATGTTACTGTGATGAATATAGCACTATGTCTCTCATATGTTACTGTGATGAATATAGCACTATGTATCTCATATGTTACTGTGATGAATATAGCACTATAACTCTCATATATTATCGTCATGAATATAGCACACTGTCTCTCAGAAGTGGTCGTGATAAATATAGCATAATGTATCTCATATGTCGTGATGAATATAGCACAATGTTTCTCAGAAATTGTCGTGATGAATATAGCACAATGTCTCTCAGAAATTGTCGTAAGTAATACAGCACAATGGTCCTAGAAAGGGAACAGTGCAAAATAAATGAACACTGCAATAGTATGATGGAGTATTGGCATAATTGCGTGTTCACATTGATCAGTTACAGGCAAACAATTAGCAGCAGTAGTAATTGTATGGTGGCGTCTGTGGCTTAGGGGATAGTGACTCGGTCTATTAACCTCGACTTCCTAAGTTCGAATCACACTGCGGACAATTTGGTTGTAAATTGTTTCACGGGGATTTTTACAAAAGGACGATAGTACCACCCGCTCAGAAAGCAATGGCAAACTACTTAACGTAATAATGCCTAGAAAAAATCACAAACATCGTTAAAAAGCTGAGATTGATT
The DNA here is from genome assembly GCA_020796225.1 of Arion vulgaris. Lineage (NCBI taxonomy): Eukaryota > Metazoa > Mollusca > Gastropoda > Stylommatophora > Arionidae > Arion > Arion vulgaris. The sequence continues at coordinate 23,068,134 of CM036767.1, forward strand.
CGCAAAGTCATGTAAAGGATATGCAATTAACTTTAGTAATTGTATCTTTCTTTTTCTTTCTTTTGTCCTTCTCTGCTTTTTTGCCGCTAGGCGTAGCAGGTTTAACTGATGATCGGTTTACGAGATAATGCACGCTCGGTCGCTTGATATGGTGTGGTATTGTGGAGTTTTAAGATGTCTGTAACTCCATCAACCCATCTTTTTCTTGGTCTGCCCTTTCCTCTTGATGATTCCATTTTCAGGTTGCACGCTCTTGCAACTGGTGTATTCGGGTTCATTCTGACCAAGTGGGCAAACCATTTGAGTCTCTGTTTTTCAATAAATCTAATAGCAGGTGTTGTTCCGACTGCTCTTCTAATTTCCTCATTTCTTATATGGTCTCTTCTTATTTTATTAACTGCTTTCCTCAGGCATCTCATTTCGTATGTGGTAATTTTCCTTTCTTGTTCTTTTGTCAGTGCCCATGTTTGGCTCCTGTGTAGCCAGTAATTGTATAGCCAGGAATAATGGCAGACTACTGAACGTAAACGTGGTTCCTAGAAAATCAACAACTCGTTTACAGTGGTTGATGGCTACGTCCTGTAAAGGATATGTCACGATTTTCATTTCAATATGATCTAGATCCACGTTAGCTTTCACAACTTCATCTTAATTCATAGATCCACGTTAGCTTTCACAACTTCATCTTAATTCATAGATCTACGTTAGCTTTCACAACTTCATCTTAATTCATAGATCTACGTTAGCTTTCACAACTTCATCTTAATTCATAGATCTACGTTAGCTTTCACAACTTCATCTTAATTCATAGATCTACGTTAGCTTTCACAACTTCATCTTAATTCATAGATCTACGTTAGCTTTCACAACTTCATCTTAATTCATAGATCTACGTTAGCTTTCACAACTTCATCTTAATTCATAGATCTACGTTAGCTTTCACAACTTCATCTTAATTCATAGATCTACGTTAGCTTTCACAACTTCATCTTAATTCATAGATCTACGTTAGCTTTCACAACTTCATCTTAATTCATAGATCTACGTTAGCTTTCACAACTTCATCTTAATTCATAGATCTACGTTAGCTTTCACAACTTTATCTTAATTCATAGATCTACGTTAGCTTTCACAACTTCATCTTAATTCATAGATTTACAAACAAAAATATGACCATTTCTGAACAAGAAATTTGTTCATAATCAAACTAAAATCTTGTGTAACATGTAGCCATATTTTATTATAGAAATGTTTGATAGTTTCTTTTCTTTACTTTTTTAAATGCAGATTCTTTATTTGTGGGTGCTTCTTCTATCTAAAAGTACTAGTAATACTAGTATTAGTAGCAGAAGTAGTAGTAGTAGTAGTAGTAATTAGTAGTTATAGTAGTAGTAGTATCATTAGTAGTAGTAGTAGTAGTAGTAGTAACAGCGGTAGTTGTAATAGTAGAGGAGGTAGTAGTAGTAGTAGTAGTAGTAGTAGTAGCAGTAATAGTAGTAGTATCACTACTAGTAGTATCAACAGTACTAATAGTAACAGTAGTCGTAATAGTAGAAGTGGAAAATATGTGTGTAAGGTCCGGTTCACATGTACCTTATATACAAGATCATATGGCAGAAAGATCAAGGAAGCCGATGGAGCACTTAGTATGACAACAAGTAGAATTACAATGGAAGAACTGGCGGTGACTAAGGAGCTACGCTGGCTGGAGGCACAAAACTACAGTCAAGAGTGTGCTGAGTGATTTATTGAGTATGATCCGAAATGTGGAGGCTGAATCGATGCACAGGCAATGGACTGAATCGCTACAAGAGTCAACAATTCCCAGCGTTAACAGTTCGCATAATTATATTCATCGTCGTAAATGGAAATACGCTGTCTATGGCAGTGAGAGAGCAGACTGGCTGGTTGGATCTGTCACCATATCAGGGGGTCAGCAGATGGATAGAGCTGACATTCTGAATGCCCTCATAGAGTGTGTCTGAACAGAGGATTTTCGTCTATAGCAAATCACGTCAACAGCTATGTTGCAAGAGATTGGATTGAATATATTATAGCGACCAGAACAAAACAGCACAAAATGTACGAAGGAAGGTCAGAAAGTAATGCACCACAATTCAAAAAAAATAAACTATTGGAAAAAATGTGGTGAAATTTTCACAGACTATAGCTGAACATATCCTTAACAGCGCCGGATTAGCCTAGTAGCAGAAGTAGCAAATGCTACGGGCCCCGCGCTTCTGGGGGCCCGCGCCTATGTGAAAGAGATGAAAAGGAAAAAATAACCACGATGCTATATCAAAAACAAGCAAGCTGTCTGAATTTTTTAGTGTCGTGTGTGATGGTGCTGAATCCAAAGAACTGAAGCAGAAAATACAGAAGTCGCATATCACTGTCTAGTAGCTAGTAGATGAAGGCAGATGAACTCCAAATATTGTCAGCTCTTATCCAGAGGATTTGGAAGAAAGTCTAGGCGACGAACTAGTGCAGTTAGTTCAAGTGCGATTTTATAAACTTATAATGGAAAAATCATTAGAGTCGTGTTTCCCAAATGTAGAAATAGTCTTACAAATTTACTTGTCTTTAATGATTACCAACTGCAGCGGAGAGCGTTCTTTTTCAACATTAAAGCGTATAAAAAGTGAGTTAAGGAACATGATGGGACAAGATCGTCTAAATAACCTCACCTTAATGAACATTGAATGTAATTTACTTAGAGAAATTGATTTGTCTAGTATTATCTCTAAATTTGCTCACTTTAAATCGAAACAAGTTTGTTTGTAAAAGTTGTGTTTTATTACTTATTATCATACAAAACTTAGGGCCCCGCGCTAAAATTTGCTACAGGCCCCGCGCTGACCTAATCCGGCCCTGATCCTTAATACTACCTATTTTTCCACATAATCTCCGTCCAAGTTTACAGCTTACGACAGCGCGGAACAAGGCCATGGATGCCTAGTCTGTACCAAGTTTTGTCTTGCTCAGGTAGCCATTTCGTAACTGCGTGAACCACATCCTCGTCGTTGTCAAACCTGTGCCACGCAGTGAACTTTTAGGGGACCGAACAGATGAAAATCAGATGGAGCCAGATCAGGGCTATATGGTGGATAGGGTAGCACAGTTCAACCAAGTTTGTTGATTGCTTCCCATGTTGCCAGACTTCTGTGAGGACGTGCATTGTCGTGTTGGAGCAACAAATTAGATGATTTCTTGTTAGGACGAACTCTGCTGAACCGTCTCTTGAGTTTTGTCAATGTATTGAAACCTGCAAGGGCAATTGTTGGCTGGTGAAATACCTATCCTGAGGAATAATGGCATCAACGCGGTTTTAACATGTCGAGACTCAAAGCCATTGCAGAACGTCCAGAGCGTGGTAAATCCTGCAGCCCCATATGTCCACTTTCTTTACCTTTAATTCTTTGAAACCAGCGACTGACAGTGCTGCTAATGACTGCACAACTTTCGTAGACTGCACACAATCGTTGATGAATGTTCACCACATTCCTTTCTCCGCAGCCACAAATTCTATAACAATTCTGTTTGTAACGGCCATTGTTGACACTCGCCATTTGAACGGTTTGTTGCATGCGTTCTATTGATCAGAATACAGTGAAATGTTGGGCACACAATCAGCATATGTCATACTGCAAGTGTGCCCAATTTCATGAACCTGTCTTTATTATTACCAGAGAATAAAATGTGGTGCATTACTTTCTGACCTCCCCTCGTGTATGAGTAGACTCATCAATCAACATCGACCTGGTACGGTTAGTTGCTGGAAGCTGTTGGGGATATTGCGAAGGAGATTGCAGCACATATAGACATACCCAGATTGCACTGAGGATATTCCAAACTGAAACTGAATGCTTTCACAGTTCATTATATTGAAAAGTTAGTTGTTAAATAAAAACAAGCAATCAGGGTCAAACTAGGATATCGAAAGATATTACGGAACATATTGAATGAATTGATATTTGATCTTCGATAACTGTAAATATTGGTACTGTTTTGGAAGCCACAGGGAAAGAGGAGTAGGGGAAGGGCTATACATAACTGGAGAAGAGAGCTACAGACCGATATTAAAGGGATAAGTACAACATGAAAAACATTGGAAGAGTGGCAAGAAAGAGGACGAGATAAAAGACATTTGAATTGGGAGTTGAAAAGTGAAAGAAGAAAAACTGTGAGTATCAAAGATGCCAGAAATATAGACGCCATATATGTAGAAGCAGTCTGGTTAATATATAAATGTTTGACCATATTGTGTTATAGAGCAATTGTGTTGCAACGTTAGTTGAGAAGTATTCGTGTAAATCATTGCTAGTGTGATGAGAGTGTTATAAAACATCATTGTTAGTGTGACGAGTGTGTTGTAAAACATCATTGTTAGTGTGATGAGTGTGCTGTAAAACATCATTGTTAGTGTGATGAGAGTGTTATAAAACATCATTGTTAGTGTGACGAGTGTGTTGTAAAACATCATTGTTAGTGTGATGAGTGTGTTGTAAAACATCATTATTAGTGTGATGAGTGTGTTGTAAAACATCATTGTTAGTGTGATGAGTGTGTTGTAAAACATCATTATTAGTGTGATGAGTGTGTTGTAAAACATCATTATTAGTGTGATGAGTGGGTTGTAAAACATCATTGTTAGTGTGATGAGTGTGCTGTAAAACATCATTGTTAGTGTGATTAGTGTGTTGTAAAACATCATTGTTAGTGTGATGAGTGTGTTGTAAAACATCATTATTAGTGTGATGAGTGTGCTGTAAAACATCATTATTAGTGTGATGAGTGTGCTGTAAAACATCATTGTTAGTGTGATGAGTGTGTTGTAAAACATCATTGTTAGTGTGATGAGTGTGTTGTAAAACATCATTATTAGTGTGATGAGTGTGTTGTAAAACATCATTATTAGTGTGATGAGTGTGTTGTAAAACATCATTATTAGTGTAATGAGTGTGTTGTAAAACATCACTATTAGTGTGATGAGTGTGCTGTAAAACATCATTGTTAGTGTGATGAGTGTGCTGTAAAGCATCATTATTAGTGTGATGAGTGTTGTAAAACATCATTGTTAGTGTGATGAGTGTGTTGTAAAATATCATTGTAAAAAGGTCAAGGCACAATCAAAAGATATGAAATAACATATATAAATGTATTTAGTTGTATGTATCTTACCTTGAAATTGTAAATTCACATAGGAACTTGTTGTTCGGCTCAACATGTTGTGTTTTGTGCGAGAGGTGAAATTATTACCTTCTTTTGTATACATTGCTTGATAAAGGCCTTTTGGTGTCTACGCAGAATGCTGGGGGTAACAAGAAGAGACCGGTTGAGAAATGAAGACATCAGGAACAAAGTTGGTACACAATCAGTACTGAACTTCATCAAGAAACAACAAATTAAATGGTTCGACCACATAAGTAGATTACCAACAGACAGTGCACCACAAAGAGCAATGCTGCTCCGATACAATGGGTACAAAGCAAAAGGCCGGCCACGCGAAAGATGGACCTAGAGGCGACGGCAGACACTATCTAAAAATCGAACACAAAGTTGTAGAAATCTCTTCTTCAGCTTACGCTGTGAGGTAAAACAGGATTATATAAATCTCTTCTTCTGCTTACGCTGTGAGGTAAAACATGATTATATAAATCTCTTCTTCTGCTTACGCTGTGAGGTAAAACATGATTATATAAATCTCTTCTTCAGCTGACGCTGTGAGGTAAAACAGGATTATAGAAATCTCTTCTTGAGCTGACCTGGAGGTAAAACAGATTGTAAAATCTCTTCTTAGCTGACGCTGTGAGGTAAAACAGGATTGGAGAAATCTCTTCTTGAGCTGACGCTGTGAGGTAAAACAGGATTGTAGAAAAGAAAGAAAGAAAAATCGAAAAGTTGCTGTGTATTGTTATTGTTTATGTATGTTGTAAAACTACAGTATTTTGATTTTATGTGTTTCACCATTGCTTCATAGTTTTACTGCAGTCTTCCCTTATATCGATAATAAATTAACATAGTGTCTTTTCTATTTTTAGGTATGCAAATGAGCTAATTTGCATATGTCTCTATTTTAAAACATTTTTATTGTTTGTCAGTAATGTATCTCATAAGATACCTATAAATATATATTACATGGTGTCAGAACAACAGAAAGGTGTCTAAAAATATAAAACAATCTACAACACATTTTAATGAAATAATGCTCCTTGTTTTTGGTTAAATGGGCCAAAATCATTTCGTCCTAAAAGGGTTAATTAATTAATTTTTCTTGTTCGGTCGCGATCATTTCAGACGTAGTCGTGGAGTTTAATCAGACATAATCTGTTTTCTTCCTGTTTTTTCGTTAGGATTCATCTATCTACGTTAGTTAGTTAGTTAGTCTTTCCTCTTGGGCCTGTGGGCGGCGCATAGGGCAGAGGTCATAGTTCTCCATGTCTCGCGGTTCGTTGCTATCTGTTTTAGGTCTTTAATGTTTACTAGGCCCATCGTTGAGCCTTCTCTGGTGATGGTTCTACGCAGAGTCTCTCTTGGTCTTCCTCGTTTTCTTTTTCCCTCTGGTGTCCATATGAGGGATTGGTAAGGGAGTCTTCTCTCATCCATTCTAAGTGTGTGGCCGATGTAGTTCCAGCGGCGCTTTCTTATAAAATTTGATACATTTTCTTGCTTGGTCTCTTGTCTTATTTGTGTATTAGGTCTGAAATCTGACCATTTGAGGTTCAATATTCTTCTAAGACATTTATTCTCAAAGTTATTTAATTTTCTTTCTAGAGCTTTTGTTGCTTACCAACTCTCGCATCCATAAGTTAATACTATCTACGTTGGACGACCTAAAAATGATTTACCTAGGCTATTCTATACCATGTGGCTTGTGTGGCTTAGCGGATATTCACTCGGTTTATTCATCCCGACGTTCTGAGTTCGAATCACTCTGCAGACAGTTTGGTTGAAAATTGTTTTGCGTGGATTTTCTTTTACAAAAGGACTATGTCACCAGCCGTTCAGAAAGCAATGAGAAGCTACTGAACGTAACAATGCCTATAAAAATCACAAACAGCGTTAAAAAGCTGGGGTTGATTCGCAAAATCCTGTAAAGGATAACCAATTAACCTCTAGTCTATACCCTTAGGCAGGTCAGAGCCATGTTAGCCTTTGACATCGCGTTCAAAGTATCTCGTTCTGTACACCATGGAGGTGTGATTAGTTTGCAAATTACAAGAGTCATCAGTAGGCTATTAATTGTCACTACTCGCACTTCCTAAGAAAGCCAGGTCAACTCCGACTCTGTGGAATGCAATCAATCACAGAACACACCGTGTAGACCAGCACAGAGATTAAGTACACTGCAATGCAAATTTGATAGTAGATACAATATGACAACTAAGTGATAATAAATAAAAACTAGACAAGATGTAGAATAGGACAAAGTATGTAGGCAAACTATCAACACATACACGATAACAAAAGAAATATAGTTAAATCAAAACATTGTGAGAACAAAATTCAAAGCAATTTATAAAAAAAATGATTTCAGAGAATAAAAAACCCACACGTTCTTCTTCCTTTTTGTTTCTCTAATCCTGTTTTATCTTACATCGTCAGAATAAGAAGAGATTTATAGAACGGGTTTTTGTGTGCGCTTCGTAGACATTGTCTTTCGTCGCTTCTGCTATCTATAAGGTCTACCTTTTGTGTGGTCAGACTTTTGCTTTGTATCCACTGTATCAGAGTAATATGGCTATTTTAGAGGAACTGTCTGTTGGTAATCTGCGTATGTGGCCGACCCATTTAATTTGTTGTTTCTTGATGAAGTTCTATACTGATGTTGTACCGACATTTTTTCTGATGTCTTCATTTCTAAACCGGCCTCTTCTTGTTACTCCCATCATTTTGCGTAGACACTTCATCTCTGTCGTGACTAGTTTTCTTCTATCATTTGATTTCAGCGTCCAGGATTGGCACTGATAGCATAGTGTTGGAAGAAAGATTGTGTGAGCAATGCTCTTTAGTGTTCATGGTGACACATTTTAAAACACACCGACGTCAACACGAGATGTTTTAGTTGACATACGAGAACGCTTTATAAGGGAGAAGTAAAATCTAATATACCAACAATGAACAGAATATATAATGATGAAACTGTATGCTGGCTGTAGACCTGAAATAACTATTCTCTATAGTACATAAACGACCATCAATATTATCTGATACGGTTAATGAGGTTATGCAAGCATTTCAGAAAGTAAATGCCTTTTTCTTCGTCTTCTTTCTCTAATTCTGCTTTGATTGACGGTCGTTGCATGTGACATCTGAAGTCGCAGTCTACCGACTTCGAACTTGCAAAACATACACTCTGTCACAATAACAGCCACTAACGAGCTAGAAGAGAGGTTCCCAAACTTTGCATTACCGAGGAACCCTTTTAAAACACATTTTGCTACCACGGACCCTGAAAGTTTCTGTATATGAGAATGGACAGGAATTAACAGGTTTCCTTTTATCTTGAACAAGACACATCATCATTAGAATCATCAGTACAATTGCGTTTCAATTTCAGCCAGCGATCAATCCTGAAGCTCAGCCAACATGTGTTGTAGCAAAATCCAATGCAAGCCAACGTTATTTATACTATCTTTCCCAAGATCGTTTCAATCAATTACTTACTTAAATTTCATTCTTGTAGCGTTGGAGTTATTATTACACCACATCAACAGTCAAGCTCGCTCCAATTTCTCAGGCTGCGGGAAATTTTAAACAATCTTTCTTTTCGTCCTGTCAGACATTTATTCACCGGTCTGGTCCATGTCTATTGATTTCGCAACTGAACTAGTTTACCACTGTTTTTATACATGTTTTTATAATTTAATTTTATGTTTGAAATGTCAAAGATTATAATATTTCTTCTAGCACTTGAACACCCTTGAGTGCCTCGCCGAACCCAGGGGGGACCGTGGACCCCAGTTTGGGTAACGCCGAGCTAGAAAGTAAACACAAATCTTCAATAACTTCCTAAGTCTGTATCAACATAAGGAAAGCGTTTGTTCTGAATATTTCTTTTATCATAACAAAAATCTGTCTTCGCTATTCAGCCGAGAATCCACAACTTGATTTTTCGATCTATAATATGCACATTCAATCTGCCTTGAAACAAGATTACGTTTTTAAGTAGTCAGCTATTCAGAACAGGAGATGTTGAGTTGAACACCCAATTAAATAGATTAAATCCAACTCCTCATCACATTAAAGAAACTGTAAATACCAACACGAAACAAAATATCACATTATGTCGTGGACTCCACCCGTATGTTGACGGACTCACAAGGGAGCAACGAATAGTAACACTGTGACCTACTAGGCATGTCGTAAGAGGCGATTGAGGTTTGGGCCTAGGTAAGCTATCCTAGTAAATAAAAAGAATCGCAGAAATCAGATGTGCTGGTCTACTTGTAGGTGCATAACTGGCACAACCTACAATTGCTCTTAACCTCAGATTACATACAAATCACAAAGAGTGGTTAACAAGTGGTCGATATGCAGCGTTCAATGATTAAAAAGAAGTCTTGAACTCAGACAAGTTAGATGAGACTTCCTCTCAAAATACATCATCCATCGTGAGCCAAAATACATGATCCATTGTGAGCCAAAATACTTGATCCATCGTGAGCCAAAATACATGATCCATCGTGAGCCAAAATACATGATCCATTGTGAGCCACAATATCTAATCCATCGTGAGCCAAAATACATGATCCATCGTGAGCCAAAATACATGATCCATCGTGAGCCAAAATACATGATCCATTGTGAGCCAAAATACTTGATCCATCGTGAGCCAAAATACATGATCCATCGTGAGCCAAAATACTTGATCCATTGTGAGTCAAAATATCTAATCCATCGTTAGCCAAAATACTTGATCCATCGTGAGACAAAACACATGATCCATTGTGAACCAAAATACATGATCCATCGAGAGACAAAATACTTGATCCATCGAGAGTCGATGGTCAGTCAAAAGAATGCTGACTCCGTATCCACTTGATATCTCTTGGTATGAAAACTGGTTCCTGTACTTTTACTTCATCATCATCATCAGTAGTAGCTGGTGCTTTTCAGCCTGACGTCATCGTTCATGGATCTCTACAAATCTCTATCCCTAGTATTTGACTACATCTCACATGTTAAAACTCTTCCGTGCCATAAAGTCAGCCTGTCTAATATTTTCTTTTTCTGCCTTCCTCTGTCTTGTCTGCCTTCGATTTTACCGGTTGTCACTTACTTACCTTCCAGAAATGTCCATCTATTCAGATGTTGTTATATTGTAGTCCCTAACAGCTAAAGAAAACATGCTCACTTTATTGACTTTCATATAACAAAACTGTTGTTATATTGTAGTCACTAACAGCTAAAGAAAACATGCTCACTTTATTGACTTTCATATAACAAAACTGTTGTTATATTGGAGTCACTAACAGCTAAAGACAACATGCTCATTTTATTGACTTTCATATAACAAAACTGTTGTTATATTGGAGTCACTAACAGCTAAAGACAACATGCTCATTTTATTGACTTTCATATAACAAAACTGTTGTTATATTGTAGTCACTAACAGCTAAAGAAAACATGCTCACTTTATTGACTTTCATATAACAAAACTGTTGTTATATTGGAGTCACTAACAGCTAAAGACAACATGCTCATTTTATTGACTTTCATATAACAAAACTGTTGTTATATTGGAGTCACTAACAGCTAAAGACAACATGCTCATTTTATTGACTTTCATATAACAAAACTGTTGTTATATTGGAGTCACTAACAGCTAAAGAAAACATGCTCACTTTATTGACTTTCATATAACAAAACTGTTGTTATATTGGAGTCACTAACAGCTAAAGACAACATGCTCATTTTATTGACTTTCATATAACAAAACTGTTGTTATATTGGAGTCACTAACAGCTAAAGACAACATGCTCATTTTATTGACTTTCATATAACAAAACTGTTGTTATATTGTAGTCACTAACAGCTAAAGAAAACATGCTCACTTTATTGACTTTCATATAACAAAACTGTTGTTACTGTCTGTAATACCGCTTTCTGGGCGGTGTAGAACCGGAGGGACGTGAGACTGTGAAATGTAATGGCAGCATGGCAAGCGCAAACGCCGCACAACTGTTCAGGTTAGAATGTTTTTTTTAATGCCATCAACAGAAAGAACCACTCCTTGCCCTTACTGGGGATTGAAGCAGGGTCTTCCACATGGGAGCTGTGCTCTATCCCATTCCGCCAGAAGCTCCTCGTCTGCATTAAATACCCAAAAGTTCATCGATTGTCATTAAATGCCCAAATTGAAACCTGACAAAATGGATAAAAGAGAAAGAAGAAGTTAAGAAAAAAAAAGTACACAACGTCTTTACAGTCCAGGACAACAAGGACAATACAATTGTTTTATGCCATAGAACTATCATAGATTGTGATCTAATATTTGATGATAGCAAATTACGAAACATGAACCCTCACATGTTATCATAAAACTAACCACACACAATTTAGCAGTGGTTGGTGCCGTTGATAGTGAAGCCGTTGATAGTGAAGCCGTTGATAGTGAAGCCGTTGATAGTGAAGCCGTTGATAGTGAAGCCGTTAATAGTGAAGCCGTTAATAGTGAAGCCGTTAATAGTGAAGCCGTTAATAGTGAAGCCAAGCCGTTGATAGTGAAGCCGTTGATAGTGAAGCCGTTGATAGTGAAGCCGTTGATAGTGAAGCCGTTGATAGTGAAGCCGTTGATAGTGAAGCCGTTAATAGTGAAGCCGTTAATAGTGAAGCCAAGCCGTTGATAGTGAAGCCGTTGATAGTGAAGCCGTTGATAGTGAAGCCGTTGATAGTGAAGCCGTTAATAGTGAAACCGTTAATAGTGAAGCCAAGCCGTTGATAGTGAAGCCGTTGATAGTGAAGCCGTTGATAGTGAAGCCGTTGATAGTGAAGCCGTTGATAGTGAAGCCGTTGATAGTGAAGCCGTTGATAGTGAAGCCGTTGATAGTGAAGCCGTTAATAGTGAAGCCGTTGATAGTGAAGCCGTTGATAGTGAAGCCGTTGATAGTGAAGCCGTTGATAGTGAAGCCGTTGATAGTGAAGCCGTTGATAGTGAAGCCGTTAATAGTGAAGCCAAACCGTTGATAGTGAAGCCGTTGATAGTGAAGCCGTTGATAGTGAAGCCGTTGATAGTGAAGCCGTTGATAGTGAAGCCGTTAATAGTGAAGCCGTTGATAGTGAAGCCGTTGATAGTGAAACCGTTAATAGTGAAGCCGTTGATAGTGAAGCCGTTGATAGTGAAGCCGTTGATAGTGAAGCCGTTGATAGTGAAGCCGTTAATAGTGAAGCCGTTAATAGTGAAGCCAAGCCGTTGATAGTGAAGCCGTTGATAGTGAAGCCGTTAATAGTGAAGCCGTTGATAGTGAAGCCGTTGATAGTGAAACCGTTAATAGTGAAGCCGTTGATAGTGAAGCCGTTGATAGTGAAGCCGTTGATAGTGAAGCCGTTGATAGTGAAGCCGTTGATAGTGAAGCCGTTAATAGTGAAGCCGTTAATAGTGAAGCCAAGCCGTTGATAGTGAAGCCGTTGATAGTGAAGCCGTTGATAGTGAAGCCGTTGATAGCGAAGCCGCTGATAGTGAAGCCGTTGATAGTGAAGCCGTTAATAGTGAAGCCGTTGATAGTGAAGCCGCTATAGTGAAGCCGTTGATAGTGAAGCCGCTATAGCTCACAATTCTAGTATGTTCCAAGTTCGAGACCAGGTATGAAAACAAAGGAGAAAATAATCTCGTGTGCACACAGTAGTGGGTTTGACTACAAGAAAACTCGATCCTCTACTCGGGGATCTACAATACAAGCATCTTTGAACTTGGGGATCTACAATACAAGCATCTTTGAACTTGGGGATCTACAATACAATACAAGCATCTTTGAACTTGGGAATCTACAATATAAGCATCTTTGAAGTCTGAACTTGGGGATCTACAATATAAGCATCTTTGAACTTGGGGATCTACAATACAAGCATCTTTGAACTTGGGGATCTACAATACAAGCATCTTTGAAGTCTGAGCTTGGGGATATACAATATAAGCATCTTTGAAGTCTGAACTTGGGGATCTACAATATAAGCATCTTTGAAGTCTGAACTTGGGGATCTACAATATAAGCATCTTTGAACTTGGGGATCTACAATACAAGCATCTTTGAACTTGGGGATCTACAATACAAGCATCTTTGAAGTCTGAGCTTGGGGATCTACAATATAAGCATCTTTGAAGTCTGAACTTGGGGATCTACAATATAAGCATCTTTGAAGTCTGAACTTGGGGATCTACAATATAAGCATCTTTGAACTTGGGGATCTACAATACAAGCATCTTTGAACTTGGGGATCTACAATACAAGCATCTTTGAAGTCTGAACTTGGGGATCTACAATATAAGCATCTTTGAACTTGGGGATCTACAATACAAGCATCTTTGAACTTGGGGATCTACAATACAAGCATCTTTGAAGTCTGAGCTTGGGGATCTAGAATACAAGCATCTTTGAAGTCTGAACTTGGGGATCTACAATACAAGCATCTTTGAAGTCTGAGCTTGGGATCTACATACACATCTTGAAGTCTGAGCTGGATCTAAATACAAGCATCTTTGAAGTCTACTGAGATCCATAACATCTTGCTGGGATCTACAACAGCACTTGAAGTCTGACTTGGATCTACAATAAGCATCTTTGAAGTCTGAACTTGGGGATCTACAATACAAGCATCTTTGAAGTCTGAGTAAGACACCCTGAAACTAGCGAGGAAAACTGGTGCTAAGGAAAGCAAGTTTTCACGCAAATATCAGCCATATGTGCCATATTAGCTGCAATGACTACCCCTGAACTCATAGCTAGTGAACATTAAAAAAATGCATTCTTGGATTGTTATCAACTTATTGTACATTCATAAATCCCAGGAGAATATAACAAAAAGGATCCTTTCTTGGAACCCACAGAGAAAGCAAAGGCGAGCAAATGAGAGAGAAGAAAGCAAAAGAGAGTGGTCCTAGAAATATATCAAGTAGAGATTTTAAGACAGATTAACAATATACAGAAGAGCTAGAGGGAGCTGCAGGAGAGAGATAACGAAAGGAAGACTTGGAATGTGTAGTTGACCGCCTATGTCATAATCGTGGTTAACAAGGCATAAGAGATAGATAGAGCTCTGGTGTCTGTTCTGCCTGCTGACACTGGCAGAGAGCTGTTTGACTTATTCCTAGTCTGTATAAGTGTTTGTTGAGTCTGCAGTGTCCGGTGCGTAGTCGAAATATAATGACCTGGTCTGTTCTGCTTAGGTCTTTGAGGAGTCTTTTCCATAATCATATCCAGTGTTTGTCTTCCAGTCTACTGCAGATTTTCTCTGTATGAGGGTTTTGACCTCTTGAAAAGACAAGGGTTGGTAAATTTGCTCTTTGGCACTGCCCTCCTTAGCTAAGACATCAGCACTCTCATTGCCTGCAATGCCACAGTGAGATGGAATCCACTGCAAGTGAATTTCTGCCTTTTCTGAAAGCTGAGCAAGTTCTCTTTGTAGTTTTTGTACTGTGCTGTCAGTGGATTTAGCCTCTTTTTTCACTAGATTAGGCTTGTATAGCTGACAATGAGTCTGTAAGAAATACCATCTTGCTTGCAGCTGCTTGCAGCTTATTCATGTGCTGTGCTGCCATCAGAAGGGCTATGAGTTCTGCTTTGTAGTTGGAACATATTCTTCCAGTAGGAGCTGCTAGAGACACAGTGGTAGCATCTGGGTGCCTAATGTACACTCCTGCTCCACCATTCATGGTTGCCTCCATTGCCGATCCATCTGTGTAAATTCTTATCCAGCTGTCTTCTGGAAACATGTAATGGAGATGTTCCATTGTAATTGCTTTTTCACTAGATTAGGCTCGGCATCTTTGCTTAATAATTTAGGGATGGAGGTTGAGAAGTTTAGTGGTACTGAGTCTGGTTCCCAGTGATCAAAATGCAATTCAAATAGTATTATATGTGTTTCTATGATCCCAAAATATAACAATTCTTTAGCTCAATATCTTAAATGTCCATCTTCTTGAAACCTTTTATACATTTTAAAAGCACACAATTCAAGTAGTCATGGAGAAGAAAATTACAAGAAGCAAGGGGTCAAAGGCGCAGGGGGACAAAGTTGAGCCAGGATTAGTGAGCTGGCACTAATCAAGATCCTGCCCCACCTCCTCGTGGTGACCTTGTAAACTGACATTGGTTCCGGTCTGGCTAAGAGGGCATGGATCGAGGGAGAGCTACAGATTGTGGTAGTAGTGCAAGCTCGTTAAAGTAATACAGGGCCAAAAATCCCTGAACAAAATGCATGCATCTCCTGACCGATGCCTGATAAAAAAAAAAAATTGCACGAATTTTGCAGAAACGTAATTAAACAGCAGTGTACGAGTCGTCAGCGAATGAATGCTAACTCCCCTGGAGCAAATGACCGCACCAAAATTGCCATCTACGATGCAGGAGTCCATAAGCACGAAAACGAAAATAAACATGAAGGGATGAGAGGTGCACCCCAAAGCAGAGACGTGGGCCCACAAGGGTCAAAACTCTGCGACCAAGTCGAGCTGCGTGTCATGGCAGTCTAGAGGCACGGTAAATGCCAGCACGGTGAGAAACCTGATAAACACGGTGGGATTGGCACCAAAGAAAAGCGAACGCGCATACGGACGATACACAGGTGAACCCAAAGACGGGGCAGATACGGATGGTGTGGCGATGAAGCGACGGGAAGGCGCGGGAAACGTAGGGGTGAGCGGACCATCCAAATGAGCAGTAAAAACTCGAAAGCCCAGTAGAGGCGTGAATCCATTACGAATCAAAGGTCTCGGCAAGTGTCTTTGAAAAACACGGCAACGCATCGTGCCGACATATGGGAAGATTGCGGTAAACTCTGTACAAGGGACCAAGCGCAGATAAACCTATTGAGTAAAGTTGACCGAACACAAATCCTAAATTTTCGTTTTAGTGCCTAACGAAATTGCCATTCCTGGGACAACCGGGCAGGGTACTGTTGCATTAACAACTAACATCCCCGGTAGAACTGAGGTGGGTGATTTTGGGAGAGCGCAAAATTTCAGTTGCGTTGCTGGCGCCGATTGAAACGAAATTCTAGAATATCTGTGCGTAGTCCCAGTCTAGTGTTCCGGGGACATGGAAAATGCAGAGTAAACACTTGCAAATTGCCAAGTGCCGACACGCGTCCAGAGACGTCTGAGAATACTCCTACTCGGGAACAAACTCACCGTGGATAGAAAAGTAGAGCCGATAATGCTAAGGCTTGACTGTTACAAACCCAAACATTGGCTAAGGGCAATACGTTTCGGACGCCGATCATCCTACACAGATGACGTCCAAACACCATGGCTCAGATCACATAAAGGCTAAGCATACCGCCAACATATGATCGTTTGTTTGACAAAGCACATGTGTCTCCAATGACTGAGAATGTTCCTAATCTGGAACGGCCTTATATAGTCAGAAAGAGCGCATATTGTAGACATACTCTTTGGCGAAGATCATAAAGTCCAAATATATGGCGAAAAATGATCGTAAAAGAGCAATGAATACAAGAAAGGTGACAGTTCCAGTGACTAGCCTTAGAAGGGTGGAGAATGCTTATAAAATGGGGCGACCTCACCCAGTAAGTGTAAAGCAAGCTAATGCTCTTTGGTGTAGATCCAAGCCCAAATTTACGGCAGTAAAAGGTCATTAAAGAGTATTTATCATACGATGAGAATGGAACGACACATTTTTTCCAGAGACCCCAGGTTTGTTGATGGAGCCACGGAGATCGTGTTTTATGCAATCTTCTCGGAAGGTGGCGTGCCATTTCCGCGGAGAAGGACCGATCCATATGGGGTAAAACCCGGTGCAATGAAGTCAATCCTTCGGCATTAAAACCCTTTTTTCAAAGTTGAAATAATGTCATCGCTCCAACGAAAACTAGTGAACTCAATAATAATAATAAATGATCTCTTGATGCAGTTCAGACAATATGCAGAACAATGTAATTTATTTGAGATCTTGATATTTAGTTGCTTCATGATATATCAGTCCTTGATACAAACTTACACAGTTTGAGAAAGAATAATTACTAACTTACACAGTCTTATTCTTCCCACATTTCTTGTTTTGAAGAAATGCCTTGTTCTTCTTAATAAGGCCAATAATTTGCGACACAGAAGACCCAAATCTGTCTTTCAGTACACGCCATGCCACTCTGATCACGAAAACCCATTACGTATACTGCGGTAGACTGCCAGAACGAAGACTGCTAGGACTTCTTTCCTGCAACCACCTTGGTAGAATAAAAATGTTGAAAAAGCATGGCTGGCAAAAGAGGCTGCTACAAAGTCATGGCAGAGAGCACGAAAGAAGCGACCTAGAAATATGTGTGATGTGGCTGAAAAGTCTGCTATTCGCCACAAAGCCACTGGGGATTTCAAAGTATTGGCTAGTGAGGCAAAGAGTGGGTTATGGGAGACTTTCATAACGTAAGTCTGTGGCGACAAGTCTCTATATCAATTCTGGCAGTTTCATCGCAAAATGAACAAAAGGAATACCAGCCAGTCTTTTCCTACTTTACGTGACTCGTCAGGATCCGTCTTGACAACAGATGCAGAAAAGGGGCAGGGGTTCCTTCATCGTTTCGTGGAACAGACAGAGTAAGGTGATAAAACTGACCGCCATAATATCATAAGTGCTCTTCGTGATATTACTAGCTCTGGAGAACCTTACATTGACTTAATAACAAAGGAGGATGCTGTTAATGCACTCAAGGCCAGCCACAGCACCGCTCCAGGGCCTGATGGTGTCCAATATCATCACATCAAACAGCTGGACGAGACTGTTATTAATGCAGTTGTGATGGATTTTAATAAAAGTGTACAGAATGCTGTGGTACCTGAGGATTGGCTTCATAGTTATTTACGACCGCTCCACAAACATGGGAAGGATCCTAAACTGCTCAACAGCTACCGCATACTCACCTTGTAAAATGTATATGGCAAATTACTAGAGAAGATAGTGGCCAGAAAGGTAATGTGTCACTTGGAGAATGACCACATCCTCCCTGACACTTTGGGTAGCTACCGGCCAATGAAAGGGACATGGGACAATGCTGGCACGTTTGCATATGATGTTTATGAAGGCTTCCAATCCAAGCAAGAGACTGTTGCTGTGGCCATCGACTTGGAGGATGCTTATAACAAGGTGAATTTTTCAATAATGGTGCGCTCTTTGATTAAATGTGAAGTTAATCCTTGGCTATTGAACTGGATAGCTGCTTCTTTAATGGAGAGAACCGTTTGCACTCCGCTTAGGAACATGGACATCGGATCCTGCACGTATATGCCCGGGATTACCACAGGGTTCTCCTCTATCACCCGTGTTGTTTAATATTTACACAGCAAATGTAGCTAAAATTCAGCCAACCGGATTGGGTCGGACATTGACATTTGCAGATGATATCTTAATATATAGGACTGGGTCAGATAGACGAGAGATGGTTGACGACATTCAGAAAACATTGCGTACCATCTCGGGTTGGTGTAGAGAGTCTCGATCTCAGGTCAATCCTGAAAAAGCGTGTATGTTGTGGTGCTCGTTGAATAATCACATCGTCAAGCTTGACCTACCCGTGTAATCTTTGATGAACATACGATTGAGCGCAGAGACAGGCTGCTCTATCTTGGAATAACCTTTGATCGTAGTCTATCTTTCAAACACCATATTGAACAGACGATACAACGGTGCAAGCGTGGTCTTGCGGCTCTCAAAGTTATGGTGACCGCACACCTTGAGCAGAGAATATTTGCCATTTTGTTCGATCGACTGGTAATGTCAGTGGTAAATTACGGACTCGGAATTCTTACGATATCAAGATCACAATGTGAACGACTCAAACGGTTCAGAATGAAGGTATGCGTATAGTTCTGGGCTGCACTAGAGATATCCCCATTGTGAAGATGAGATATATGCTGTCTTCTGTCACTACGCTCCCGTCATGCAATCGCCCAAACCAAGGCATATATGCTGGTTACTTCGGATAAGAGACATCCACTACACAAGAACACTAATGATGTTAAGGGCACGAAAATCAAGCGTGGCATGGCGTGGATGGCCCAGGCTGAGAGAACAATTGGCCAGGTGACTACGGTTGCGACCCTACCAAAAGGGAAGAATGGATCCCAACAGATGGTAGCATGATGAACTATCTCAACGTTATCATTACTCTTGGAAGAGATTGTAGAGATTGGGGCAACATGAAGGCTGTTCTCGCAGTTAAGCAGCTGATAAAAGATAATGCAAGGGATGATGATGTTGTTGTATATACCGATGGGTCGGTTCAACGAGGTGAGAAATCCGGATGGGGTTTCTTGGCTAATGCGCATGGTAGGGTTGTTGCAGAGAAGTGGGGCATACATGACAACTACTTCTAGTATGAGGATGGAGGTTGAGACCGTTACTGCTACCCTCCATTGGATTTCTGGGACTTCATTTACTGGGGCAATTGTTGTATCTGACTCTCAGTCGATGCTTCACAAGATCCAGAAGGGCAGGTTTCAGTATGAGTGGATGTCGTCTATAGAAGTTTCTAACCTCCAGCGACTTACGTGGATATACTGTCCTGGGCATGCGGGTGTTTACGGTAATGAGAGAGCGGACAGGCTAGCATCAACAGCATCGATTGTTGGGAGTTGAAGATGGATAAGGTGGATATTCTTCGGTCTCTTCGCGACTCTCTGTTGGATGAGGACACTAAAATCGATGTTGAATCGATCAAGCGATTTAAGCAGTTTGGAGTTACACGTTGTTCAAGTCGAACTGGATGCCTGAGAGGCAGAGTGAGAGGTGTGTTTAATCATCGAACCACAGGAACCATCAGTATGCATACTCTTCAATATCTGTTGGGGAGACTGAGCACCTATGGGTCTGCGTGGAGTGCAATGACGTCAGTTTAGTAACCAATAACCAATTATTCCCACTCTCCATATCAACTACTTGTTAAACCACTCTTTGTAATGTGTATGTGATCTGAGCCTAAGAGTAATTGTACGTTGCGCCAGTTATGCGCCTACAAGTAGGTCAGCACATCCGATTCTGCGACACTTTTTATTTACTAGGGTAGCTTCCCCAGGCCCCTACCTCAGTCGCCTCTTACGACATGCCTTGTAGGTCGCAGTGTTACTATCCTTTCCTCCCCTTGCGAGCCCCAGAAACACACTAGAGAGACAGTTATAAGAGAATACATATTGAATGATGTATGAATCCTCATTGCTTTACCAGTATTTACCACAAATCATAATTTTGCTTAACCTTTATACGTTTTTATCTAACTGTTATTGTATTTCACAGTGGTTCCGAAAATTTCAGTTAATCAAAATTAGCAAAAATAAGTAAAAGAAAAATGGAAGTGTAGTTTCATCAAAGTTATGCATTCTCAAAGAAGAAACGTCTGGTCTTTGAGCATTGTGATGTGAAACTGGATAGTTTCGTTGCACAGTCAGCAGAGATTGATGTAAACGAACGTTGCGTGTAGCTCTGCAGTTGAAATATTTCAGTATTTTAATAAACACAAGAAATATCTGGAGGAGGATATTGTGTTCTAAAGTGTGTGTGTAGCTTCTTCGTTAGAGTACAATTGAAATGTAGGTCATCAGACATACACCTCAGGCTCGTCAATGACGTCATTTTACACGTCTAGTGTTGACGCGGCAAACACTAACAACTCAAGGACATATTTCAAGCAAAGATTGTTCGCTTGAATTGTTATTTAACATTTTAGAAATATCAAATTCATACGAGATCTAGATGATAACGCTCACCATGAGAACAATTTCTTTTTCAGGATAGACGACAAACAACTACAGATCAGGGTTGCCAACTAAAAATTTAGAAAAGAAGCCAAATGCTGGCCGGAAAATGCCCAAAAAAGCCAGAGGATAAACGGTGCTATTTCATACATCATAAGAAGAGCTCCAAATCAAGGTCATCACTAACCTCACCACTGAAACCAGCACCTTACACTTTTTCGGTGTATACATTCTTGACCAGAGTGTGGTTGCAGTAAAGTCTTTGCAAAATTTATTAATTAAGAGCAGTTCTGTTCTTATTCTCACTATCGCTTCAAGAAACTGCAGCTGTTTTCTATTTCTATCTTTTGTTTTGACTGATGATACCAGAGAGAACAGGCTCTGTTGAGAAATAATAACATTACTAACTAAAGTTATGAAACAAGTCAGAGCAAAGGTGGCAAGCTCTTTAAATGACTCGTGTTGAAGAGCACCAATCCAAAACGTTTCACTGTCTGTTAAAAATTCATCTTTCTTAAATTCATCTTTCTTTCCAATCGACACAACTTATTTGTCTGTATTGTTCTTCTACTTCACTGATGTTTTCTCCCGCATTGTGCATTAGTGGTAGTTATGCGTAAAAAGGCATTGATGCTTGGTTTAAAATTATCATAGGGTTCAGTTTTGACAAGAACTAGAAGTATTCATCACCTGAAATGTATTCCGTCCTGTTAGAGTCCTCTTTGTTTTTCTGATTTTTCATGAGCAGCGAGGCCATTAGCTTTAGGCAAGACGGTGGAGTGGCATAACTTGCAATAAACGTTTTGTGCTCCATCAAAAGATCTATTGCCTTAGACAAAATCTGTTCCAATTGCTATTGTATTTATGACTACTGTCATGTGATTGGCCATATCCATTTTTCTTCGCCATAGTTAAAGGCTCCTAGCGAAATTACCGAAATTCCACACGAAAAACTGATAACAGGACTGCAGTACATAGCTCAGAGGTGGAGATACAGATAACAAGACTGCAGTACATAGCTCAGAGGTGGAGATACAGATAACAAGACTGCAGTACATAGCTCAGAGGTGGAGAAACAGATAACAAGACTGCAGTACATAGCTCAGAGGTGGAGATACAGATAACAAGACTGCAGTACATAGCTCAGAGGTGGAGATACAGATAACAAGACTGCAGTACATAGCTCAGAGGTGGATATACAGATAACAAGACTGCAGTACATAGCTCAGAGGTGGAGATACAGATAACAAGACTGCAGTACATAGCTCAGAGGTGGAGAAACAGATAACAAGACTGCAGTACATAGCTCAGAGGCGGAGAAACAGATAACAAGACTGCAGCACATAGCTCAGAGGCGGAAACTGCAGTACATAGCTCAGAGGCGGAGACTGCAGTACATAGCTCAGAGGCGGAGACTGCAGTACATAGCTCAGAGGTGGAGACTGCAGTACATAGCTCAGAGGCGGAGACTGCAGTAAATAGCTCAGAGGCGGAGACTGTAGTACATAGCTCAGAGGCGGAGACTGCAGTACATAGCTCAGAGGCGGAGACTGCAGTACATAGCTCAGAGGCGGAGACTGCAGTACATAGCTCAGAGGCGGAGACTGCAGTACATAGCTCAGAGGCGGAGACTGCAGTACATAGCTCAGAGGTGGAGGAAAAAAGAATGAAGTGATACAACTTTCCATAATATTTCATAATATTTAAGTACTAAACATATTGCTTAACAATACCAACCAAACCAATTTAAACAACCTATATTAAATATACTGTGGTTGATGGCTACGTCCTTTAGGATATGCCACGATTTTCATTTCATATTAAATATATTTACCCAATTTGCTCTTAAGAATTATACACATTTATAGAACAAAAAGTTTGCGTATGAAAAAGGCCAAAAATCGGCCAAAGGCCAAACATATTTTTTAAGCTAACCACTTTTAAAAACAGCCAAATTTCCATAATCTGGCTTTTTAAAAGCCAAATTGGCAACCCTGCTACAGATGCAACACAACTGGCACATGATACAAAACTGAAACTCCCCACGGCGCTTTACGGCACATGTAGATAGGCAAGACAATAAGACATCAAAAATATTGTTTGCTATCCAGTTTTCTAATTGATTCAACTCTCCGCTGATAAGAACAAAAAACGAACAGACTTATACATATTTTAGCTACACACTACAGAAAACTCATCACGTGGGAAATGAGTAAGTCAATGGGAGTCACCAGGAAAGGTAGACTACGAAATGAGGACATCAGAAGCAGAGTTGGCATAACTTCATGCAACGATACTTTGGGAAGGCAACAACTGCAGTAGTTTGGACATTTAATGAGAATGAAATACAACCAACCACCAATAACAGCATACAATAAAAGAGAGCAGGTACTAGAGCAGTGGCGGCTCGTCATCAAGGGCCAGTGGGGCTGGGCCCACCAAAAATAAGGTGTAACGTGTTTTTATTATTTTATACATCAATATAGCCTTACCGAAACTATGATTTTTCCGAAAATTTCTGTCTGGCCCTACCAACAAAAAAGATCACGAGCCGCCACTGTACTAGAGCCAAGGGAAGACCACGAAAAAGATGGGTAGACAATATCAAGATCGCAATAAATAAACACGGATATAACACAACAAGGGCAACTCATCTGTCCCTAGAACGCAAATTAAAGCTCCCTCCCCTACGCTTAACGGCAAGAGTTGACAACCAATTCCATCATCCACCTTGGGAAAGATACTAGACAAGACAATCAAGACATTGAATGAGAATACAAATAATTAACACAATATTTGGAAAGAATTAGTCGACACATTTGCATTTTCTTATTTACAACTTGTTGTTGAAGTAAGTTGAGTATAATCATCTCTAGTTCACATATATGATCATCTCTAGTTGACATATATAATCATCTCTAGTTCACATATATGATCATCTCTAGTTCACATATATGATCATCTCTAGTTCACATATATGATCATCTCTAGTTCACATATATAATCATCTCTAGTTGACATATATAATCATCTCTAGTTGACATATATAATCGTCTCTAGTTGACATATATGATCATCTCTAGTTGACATATAAAACAACAAAAACATTGTCAAATTATTCTCAATACCTTGAATATGCAACATGAATAACCATCCCTATTCTAGATGTTTAGAACAACTAAATCACACACATCCGATCGTAACCAACTGAAGAATGTCGTTGAAGTGAGCTTGATGTAGTTCTATATTTCTAGATCTTGTTGTTCTATAATTTAAAATGAACACATGTCTATTACCACATTTAGCATTATACAATCCTTTCGCGTTATCCCAGACTTCTCTGTATGGTTTGTTATTTGTGTGTTTGTTCTGTCAATTTTCTTTGACTTTTGTTTCTTCTTTGAAACACGATCTCTGAACAGATTGAAGTCACATACATTTTATGTGTGTTCTATAGTTTCATTGTTTCTTACTTTTAAATATGTTCTTGTGTCAGCTACTTGACAAAATTCCTTTGCTTGAAGCGTCAATATTTAGTTCATTGATGTACTTTGTAAAACCAGGTCATGTTGTGTTTTCATATTGTTAGTTTAATTTTGAATCCATCCAGCGATTGGAGCATTTTGAAGTTACCGGTTGTACTATTAGAACTTTATGCATGTGCGAATAGAGTGACTGTGTTTAACCAATGAGACTCGGGAACAATCAGTATACATATCCTTCCACATCTGCTGGGGTAGACTGAGCACCTATGGATGCTATGACGTCGGTACAGTAACCAGTAACCAATATTGCTAGCTTGATATAAATTGTTACTGCAGCCTTCTCGTTATCGATACATATATAATCAATACTTCTCAAACTCTGTAAAGGGGACGTAATACTGTATGGATAAATGTTCGTATTACTTTCAATTTTAACAACTTCTCAAATACTGATATTGGGTTAGGGGGGACAATGGGTAGGTTTGGTGGGGGAGGAAGTGGGCGATGTTGCGTAAAGAATTTTCACAGTTAATATTATCCAACATTCTCACACTAAAATATGACACTTGTACAAGTAGAGCTTGATGCCTGAGGGGCAGAGAGAGAGAGAGAGTAGTGTGTTTAACCAGCGAGCCACCGGAACCATCAGTATGAATACCCTTGACATACGGTGGGGAGACTAAGCCCTCTGTGTCTGCCCGAAGTACCAGGACGTCAGTTCAGTAACCAGTAACCAATAAAATAGAGTATATGTATATCATTAACAATCAGATCAGGTGATCAACGTATCAGTTGAGGAAATGTGGTGTATTAGACAGAAGTCCTGGAGATGTAGTCTTTTTGAGGAACTGTGGGCAGCAATCTCCATGTGGTGTATTAGACAAAGAAGTCCTGGAGACGTAGTCTTGAGGAACTGCGTGATGCTAGACTATCATGGAATACCATCAAGAAAACGGCCAGACACCTGAAACAAATAGAGAACAACTATTGAGGTCCTATACTTTATGGGTAGTATTATCGATATAAGAGAAAACTGTAGTAAAGTTGTGTAGCACAGACGAAACATGTAAAAACAAAGTAATATAGTTTTACAAAGCACAAAAACAAGATACAGCAATATTTCGACCAACATGTCTTTATCTTGCAAAGGATACAAAAGATGAGACTATTTCACACTTCATATGAAAATCGGAAAGCGTGGCATCTCCTTTACATGATGTATTAGTATTTATAATTTAAAATGTCATGGTTAGGTAAATAATGTATTTGCCAAAATCTGGTCAACCTTCCAGTGGCTGTTTTGTAACTAACATCCTAAGCCAGAACAACCTCATCCAGTCTGAAAGGTTGCAAAGTAGTAAATGCTCTTTGGCGTAGATACAACTCCAAGTATGTGACATTAAAAAGATCACCAAAGAGTATTTATCATACGATGCGTACGAAACGACCTAACCACAGGCAGAAACGGGCAGGAAATCCGATAGAGAAGTCGAACTTGACTAATTGATATAGCAAGTGGTTCGGATTACAGGTTTCCTGTAACGATCACACTTGAATGATCTAATCTTCAAGTACTTGTAACGATCACACTTGAATGATCTAATCTTCAAGTACTTCTGAAGACGGCAAAGGCTTGCCTATATGTCAAAGGACACCAGTCAAATGGTAAGCAGGCCTCACGCAAAACTCATTCAGAAGCGCAATACCAGGCGTCATGACTAACACCTGAATTCACAGCAGGCGATCGCAGAAGAAGAAGAAGAGTAACTTACATGATTAAGTCGTCTTGATTCCAGTAAACAAAGAGATTAAAAAAAGATTATGGCGATGGATAGTATACCCTTTTAAAAAATCCGAGGGAAATATAACAAGAAATGCCCTTTCCTTGAACCTACATATAAAGCGAAAGAGAGAGAGAGAGAGAGAGAGAGAGAGAGAGAGAGAGAGAGAGAGGCCTAGAAATACAAGGAGACGAGATTTAGTTCAGTAATTAACAATATACAGAATGGCTGGAGGGAGCTAGCTAAAGATAGGAAGGCTTGACTTTAGTTGATTGAGGGGCCTAAATCCAAATCCAATTTAAAAAGACATGAGAGAGAGTCGTCCCATATTTTTCAATTTTTAATGTTCTAATCGTCTCTCAGCGGCGGAGATCATTAACGACTTTGAATAAAAATGCTACAGAAGAGTACTTAGAATATAATGGACAGAGAAAAGAACAAATGCTTTTGTTCTGCAGCAGCTTGATATTAAAGAGAGTTGGCTATTAGAGAGCATACAATCAAGGAAAATTAAACATTTCGGACGTATCAAACGACATGAGTGCCTAGAAAAGATACTTTGGAGGCAATGGTGCCTGGAAGAAGAATGAGAGGAAGATCTAGAAGACGATGGGTGTAAGATGTCATTAACAATCTGAGAATGACTGCTGCTGACGCCGGTCAACTTGCACAGAACATAGAGTTTTTTATGGAAGCCATGTTTCGGAAGGGACAAGCTACTTAATGATGATAAATCGTCTGTCATATTTTCTATATTCTAATGGTCTCCTATATTTGTCCATTTATTCTAAATCACTACACATATTTTCTATGTTGTAATCGTCTCCCATATGTGTCAATTTATTCTAAATCCCTACACATATTTTCTATGTTGTAATTGTCTCCCATATGTGTCAATTTATTCTAAATCACTACACATATTTTCTATATTCTAATGGTCTCCTATATTTGTCCATTTATTCTAAATCACTACACATATTTTCTATATTCTAATGGTCTCCTATATTTGTCAATTTATTCTAAATCCCTACACATATTTTCTATGTTGTAATTGTCTCCCATATGTGTCAATTTATTCTAAATCACTACACATATTTTCTATGTTGTAATTGTCTCCCATATTTGTCAATTTATTCTAAATCCCTACACATATTTTCAATGTTGTAATTGTCTCCCATATTTGTCAATTTATTCTAAATCCCTACACATATTTTCTATGTTGTAATCGTCTCCCATATGTGTCAATTTATTCTAAATCACTACACATATTTTCTATGTTGTAATTGTCTCCCATATTTGTCAATTTATTCTGGTCGTCAATTTTGTTTTAGAAATGTATGCTGCCAGACAGACGCTATTAGCGCGATCTTTCAAGGACCCTATTAGAATTTCTTCATTTTGCTGTTTGGTCAGTTTGACTGTTTGTCTTCATAAATTATCGATCTGCAAATTGCTTTATTTGTTTCATGGTGATTGCTCTTCTAGCATTTCTTTGCGACAAATTATTGTTATAGATTTTTCTCTCTTCCGTGATCTTGACATAGTTTTTCGTCAATCTCAACTGAATATAATGAGGTTTTTTTCAATCATTAGTCGCCTATATTTATATTGCATTTTTTCTCTTCCTCCAAATCACTGAGCCATGTATTTTTTGGCCCTTCTCTCCTTCGTTTTCCATGTGGATTCCAGGAAAAAGCCTTACTTGTATTCCCCTCCGATTTTCTCAAGGTGTGTTCTATCCAGTGCCAGGTCTATTTACAATGTTGTTGTGGTTCGTTTGAAGTGATCGTTCCATGTCAATTTCTTTTGCAGTTGGAACATAATCTTTCATTACTTATTTTCAGTGTTGTGTACGTCTTTAACAGCGTTTGCAATTGTTTTTATTGTTAAGTATGCTTCATAAATGACACCATCCTACAGTATAACTCAATAGATGGTGTTCTATGATGTGAGATTTTCTGGTTACAAAATGTATTCAGACAATTTATCTGTACACATTTGTGCATTATTGGGCAGCATGAATGCAGTCTGCTCTCTGTGACAATAGAATAAGGAGTTTTAAGATGACAATGGGAAGCACCGGATCCAATGAACATAAACAGTAAATTACAATGAACAAGTATTAGGTGCTTCAGGAACAAGACAAATCCAAATATCAATAACACGATTGAAACCAAAAATGCCTATCTCTTAGGACACTCATTGCCTAGCCATAGAGATGCCTAGTCATAGAGATGCATAGCCATAGAGATGCCTAGCCATAGAGATGCCTAGCCATAGAGATGCCTAGCCATAGAGATGCCTAGCCATAGAGATGCCTAGCCATAGAGATGCCTAGCCATAGAGATGCCTAGCCATAGAGATGCCTAGCCATAGAGATGCCTAGCCATAGAGATGCCTAGCCATAGAGATGCCTAGCCATCATTGCCTAGCCATAGAGATGCCTAGCCATAGAGATGCCTAGCCATAGAGATGCCTAGCCATAGAGATGCCTAGCCATAGAGATGCCTAGCCATAGAGATGCCTAGCCATAGAGATGCCTAGCCATAGAGATGCCTAGCCATAGAGATGCCTAGCCATAGAGATGCCTAGCCATAGAGATGCCTAGCCATAGAGATGCCTAGCCATAGAGATGCCTAGCCATAGAGATGCCTAGCCATAGAGATGCCTAGCCATAGAGATGCCTAGCCATCATTGCCTAGCCATAGAGATGCCTAGCCATAGAGATGCATAGCCATAGAGATGCCTAGCCATCATTGCCTAGTCATAGAGATGCCTAGTCATAGAGATGCCTAGCCATAGAGATGCCTAGCCATAGAGATGCCTAGCCATAGAGATGCCTAGCCATCATTGCCTAGTCATAGAGATGCCTAGCCATAGAGATGCCTAGCCATCATTGCCTAGTCATAGAGATGCCTAGCCATAGAGATGCCTAGCCATCATTGCCTAGTCATAGAGATGCCTAGCCATAGAGATGCCTAGCCATAGAGATGCCTAGCCATAGAGATAGAGACGAGTGTTTTTTCAAGACACAACCAGCTTCTTCTTCAACGTTTAGCTCCCAACGGAGCATATGTCTTCAACAATCTTCTTCCAGCTCTTTCTCTCTCTTACATCCCTTCCAATTATTTCCACGTTTTACCTATCATTTTAGTAGCCTCCAGCTCTCTTCTCCAGTTATGTATAGCCCTTCCCCTACTCCTCTTTTCCTGCGGGTTCCAAAACAGTGCCTATCTTGCAATGTTTCCGGTCAGTTTCTCAGTGTATGTCCTATCCATCGACAGCGTCTATTCCGTAGCTCTTTCTCCAACCCAACTTGCTAGCTCTCCATAAAATATCTTGACTTAGTCATGATCTTTTCAAACAGCATCGACTACAAAAGTTATAAAATATCTTGACTTAGTCATGATCTTTTCAAACAGCATCGACTACAAAGTGACAACAGACAAGATTAAGTAAATCTCTATTCTTTTAGAGCTAGCTATTTGTGTTGTTAAAACCATTTGTCTGTAGGACTGGGTAATGGGTGCCATAAGTAATAAAAGTTGGAGGTTCAAATCCTGTGTATGGTAATTTGATTTCCCTGACGCCTCTAGTTGGGTGTCTATCTATGATGAAATAAGTCTACTAATCACTTCGTTATCATGGATATTCTAATCTCTATACGTAAGACTAGTTTGATTTATGTATGACTGTGTCTACATTTGCTCTCTGTTCAATATTTCTTAATTAACTTCATCCATGCACGTTTACTTTGTAAACTATTTTCACAGGATATTCATTAAATGAGAATGAAATACAAGCAACCGCCACTAACAGGATACAGTAAAAAGAGATAACGTTCTAGAGCCAATAGAAGACCAAGATAAAAATAGATATACAATATCAAGACCACACTACATAAGCACGGATATAACACAATATGGGCCACTCATCTAACCCTAGAACGAACATTAAAGCTCCCACCCCTACGCTTAACGGCAATAGTGAACAACCAAATCCATCTTGCACCTGGGGATAGATAATATAAACAAGACTATTTTCACATTTATAATCCTTATATCTAATCCATAATCAATAAGTTATAGTCATAATTCTGAACTATTCCAAATATGCCACACACATTTACCAAGATGATATATATATATCAATTAAGGGTTAGATGAACACAGTCTGTGCCTTTTCAAACTCTCAATGTAGCAGTGGGCTTGATGATGATGAATGAATACTCCTTCTTTCTATTTAATTCTATCTGTTTGGCCACGGCACCATCGGTAATTACACCGGACTAAAGATGATTGCAGTTTTCTTGAAAAGTTCTCTTTCTGCTGCTGTAAGATCTAGAAAATCACTCTCACCAGAAATCACTTCACAAATGCCAACATCTCAGATGAAAGTTAATCAAATTTTAATTACTCTCTGCAAACCTTGCTGAGAACTTCCTCATTCTATTTTTACATGAAATTAAAACAACAATTCAGCAGGCAGAACAGACACCAGAGCATATCCTGCAAGACTGTCCTCTTCTGTGTGAGCTGAGAAGCAACATGTGGCACACCCAGTCGACCTGAAAACTAAGCTTTGGGAAACCTGACAGACCTGAAGCTGTCTGCCCAGTTGTGGTCCACAGTAAATTAAGCGCATGACCAGAGATCGCTGAAGAAGAAGAAGAAAAACAACAATTCCACCAAATCAACATATCTCTGGAGGAGATGTCATGGCACGACCGAAAAATTTACACTGTCTTAACTATCTACGTAGGCCTACCAAAACCAAAATCCCTACTGGTCCATTGAGTCTTCATGACCACTGGATCTCTATAAAACACAGGGTCCGCTCTGGTCGAGCCCCCACCCTGTAACTACACTTGTCGTTTCAATCCATCTCTATCTATCTCTATCTCCGAGTATTTATACCAGGCTAGCATTGCGCAATCTATATTCCCGAAAGATCTAGATAGGATGTTTATTTCAAAAATATTACGCGCATTAAAACTTTAACGATTTCATTGGTCTATTTATTTCAACCTACCAATAATTTGCTTCCCTTGTTTACCAGGCTGCACAGTACAATCGAGTCATTCTTCTTGAACATGGTTCCATAAAATAGTAAACATGGAATTTTCCTATCTGTCTTTAATGCATCGTCATTTCCAAAATTGCGTTGTGTTACCAAACCTTCAATCTACATCGTTGAATAATACCCGGATATCACGTGATGTTTACTACACAGTACACTTCCAAATTGCGTCCAATTTTCTTAGGTACACTTTTTTTTTTCTCCTAGACTTGCTAAGGTTTTATTATATAGCCTGGTCATTCATTCCTTGCTTGCATTTTACTAGAAATATATCTTTACTTATTATCTCCTGGTATAAATAACCTCAATACTACATTTTCCTTCCCACCTATTAAAAATATGTGTTCACTCAAGCATATTTTTTTCAAAGTACCATCCAGATGATATATAGTACATCTCAGATCAACCTCTCAACTTATTTTCAAACCCATAAAATACGATATACACATCATCTATAACACTAATCAAAACAATAATTCAACTAACTAACCACATCAATTAAATCAAAATCACACAGAAAAATATCCACACAAGTTTAGAACCCGTGCACTCTATCTCAAAATTTTAGAATCCCTGCTCGATTTCCAAAACTTAAATCACATCAACCGTTTACATGTGACGTAAGCAAGTCAACATCCACCAACATACACACCTCCTTTGAAGTACGTCACCAAAACGACACTGAAGCATTTCTCAAATTGTCTCCTATCTCCAACTTGTTGTTGACAGTCTTAGCTACACCGTCATTCTTCTGGTGGGCACCAGTGTATTTCGTGAATCTGTAACACATCCCCTAACTCCCAAATACTACTCCAAACTTTTCCACAATTATTAATCACCAAGTATCTGTGAAAAAGAAACATTCATACTCCTCCAACTCAATAGCATCAGGGTCCTTAACCAATGTGTCAAAATACAATAACACATTACACTTCTTTGTTTCTCCAAAAAAATTTGACATCGACATTGCTAAACTTCAAGGTTGTTCCACATTATCAATCATTAACAAACATGTTCCATTACAAAATCCAAAAACATGAACAACAAAATTTCACTCCGTTCTTAATAAATAAAGATTGTGTTTACAACAAACACAGACCTCACAAGTTTGAGTCTACAATGTTGCATAATTCTCTCACTCACAATATGCACACATTGGTCCTCTCTCGTCCTTCAATCTCTCACTTAATTTCGTACTCATATATCACCAACTATTAACTCACCTGTTAAAAGTGGTACTTTGGCTCGTCCTAACTTACCTCACATTGATTCCTCGTCAAGAGTACTCTCCAAATCCCATCCTAATATAAACTCACTACAAGGTCTCTTATTATACTTCCTCTCCTACTCTCCTTAAATTGTATTCGAAACATGTTTATTCCCTTCTTCTGTTAAATTATCAATCTTCTGAACTGAACTACGTTGATACCTTCGTCGATTCGTTTGACTCATTCTACTATGATTTAATTCGGATCTCATCATTTCCCTTACTTTTATATTACGTTCTCACTTTCTCTATTTTTCCTGATTCGCTCACATTACCTTTTCTTTCTTTTGATTTCTATTTCTTGCTTGTTGACAAAATCACTTCACGCCATTGCCCGTGTGTTGCCCGGGTTCTCAAAGCGAGCAAAGAGTAGTAACACTGCCACCTAAGAGGCATGTCGTAAGAGGCGACTCAGGTAGGGAATAGAGAAGCTACCCTAGTAAATAAAAAGCGTTGCAGAAATAAGATGTGCTGGCCTACTTGTAGTCGCATAACTGGCACAACGTACAATCGCTCTTAGGCTCAAATTCGCCCGTGTGGTGCCGGGGTCCGCAGGGAAAGCAAAGAATAGTACAACTGCAACCTACTACAATGCATGTCGTAAGAGGCGACAGATGTAGGCCCTAGGGATGCTACCCTAGTAAATAAAAAGCATCACATAAATCGGATGTGCTAGCCTACTTGTAGTCGCATAACTGGCACAATATACAGGGTGTTAAACTTAAAAGCAGCCCCAGTGATCATTAGAAATTTGCCAGGTACGCATTGCATCTCGTCTATTTACGAGGGCGCATTGAAAAGTAATACATAATTTACAAATGAAACATACATTTTCAGAAAGCTTGAGATGTCCACTACACAATAGAGTCATTATTTTTGACATAGTCACCTCCACGTTCCACACACACACGCCAACGTCGAACTAGTTGTTGCATCCCGTCGAAGAAAAATCTGATGATTTTTCACGAAGCCAGGTACGCACATCTGCTGCCATATCCTCGTCAGAAGCATATCTGTTTCCCTTGAGATGTTCCTTGAGCTTTGGGAACAGGAAAAAGTCACAAGGTGCCAAATCGGGGCTATATGGTGGGTGCGCTAAAATGTCGTCAAAATTGAGACGCTCTAATGCTGCCGCTGTTTGTCTACTGGTGTGTGGACGAGCATTGTCATGTTGAAGGACTGCGTGTTTTCCAGGACGAACACGTAGCAGTCTTGCCCGTAGTTTCTTCATCGTTTCCACATACCGATCAGAATTGACAATATTGCCGCGTTCCAAAAATTCTGTGTCGATTACACCCTGGCAGTCCCAAAAAAGGGTCATCAAAACTGTTCCCGCTGATGCGACAGTTTTGAATTTTTTTGGGGTGGGTGAGTTTTGTGCCTGTATTCCATAGACTGGCGCTTGTTTTCAGGGTCGTAATGATGCACTCATGACTCATCGCCAGTGACAATTCGGCAGATAAAGTCATCGCCTTCTCGTTCATATCGCATCAGGTGTTCCTGACACGCCTGATGTCGGCGATGTTTCATTTACGGTGTCAGCATGCGAGGGACCCATCTTGCACAAACTTTCCTATACCCTAGCAATACATGAATAATGTGATGTACTCGTTCAGTCGAAATTTCAAGCATTGTAGCGACATCTTTTTGCTTGATACGGCGATTGACATGAATCAGTTTGTCCACGCGAGCTTGGTGTTGTTCACCCACTGCTCTAATTGGTCGTCCGCTGCGAGCCTGATCATGCAAGGTCATCGTCGCTGGATTGTCGCCTTTAACAGTCCTTGTCCACCTCCTAACAGTACTCACATCCACACAGGCGTCACCATATACCGCTCTCATTCTCCGATGCATGTCGATGGGAACACAACCTTCGGCCGTCAAGAATTCAATCACAGCTCTTTGCTTCAACCGAATTTCCATGTATGACGCCATCTTGGATAATGGTGTGCGCATGCGCAACATTCCAGACACTTGACACTTACTGTCCTGAAAACACACTTACATATACTTTATTCTGATATCGGTGTCAATTGCCTCCGAACACTATTAACAAAGTTATGGACTTGGAGGCATTACTTTTCAATGCACCCTCGTACTATTTAAACCGGTTCTGACTAGCTTGTCCTACGTCACATTTATTCATCGCCCCTTCCCGCACTATAATTACACACCATCACACAACCTTGACCTATACTACGTCATAACTGAACCTTCTCATTTCCATACATATATGCCAGATTAGCTCAATTCACAGGCTGCTTTTAAGTTGAACACCCTGTACAATAGCTATTAGTCTCTTATCAAATACAAATCACAAAGAATGGTTAACAAGTGGTCGATATGGAGCGTTCGATAAAGTAGAAGATTTTACGTCCTAATATTTGGTCTTCTTTAGATTACACCATTCGCAGCTTCTATTTTCTGATCTTAAATCTATCTTATCGTTTACTTTTCTCTTCATGTTCTTCTTCTTTGCGATCGGTTTCGCATGCTCGTCTAAACTATGAGATGGGTTGCCTCTATGAAGCTGCATGTCAGTATTATATTTATGATATATTTGTCATTAAATAATATATCCTTGCAATGTCTGACATGATTTGGGGAAGGAGGGAATATGAAAGAGGGAAGTAGGAATTGAGTTGATACCGCAGCAACAATCTTCAACATAAATTGCCCAAGTTCTCAGCGTCTCTCCTGCTACATGTTAGAATCAATGTCAAATGTTGGCCATCTCTCTACTCTATTAGATTATTAGAAATGATTTGATATAGATCCTGCCACGTACAACTAGTAATATGATCAGATATCGCATTTTTTTCTATTTTCAATTATATACGCCACTCAATAGCTACATTCTCAGAGGCGTATACACTCAAGAGCGTACATTCTCAGTGGCGTATACACTCAATAGTGTACATTCTTAGTGACCTATACACTAAATAACATTATTCTCAGTGGCGTATACACTAAAGAGCGTACACGATCATTAGCGAACACGCTCAATAGCGAACACACTCAACAGCGTGCACACGCAATAGCGCACACCCTCAATAGGATACACACTAAATAACATACTACACAATAGCATTCACACAATAACGTGCACACCTAGTAACATTACACGCTACATTCATTACTTTTTTGTACATATTTCAATGAAACTTTTTAATGATCTTGCTAGCTCACTGTCATCCCGGGATTCATTATCCACATTATCTATATATATCCTATTTTGTTTCAATCAATCTTTGAATAAATAAGTATTTAGTGAGAATACACTTTCAATGCATATGTTCTGTGATTGTTAGCTAATTAGTTCTTCTTCTGTGTCCTCGGTTTGGTATGCTGGATTAAACCATGAGATGGGTTATCTGTATGAAGTGCATGTCAGGTGGAGTAAGGGCTTGTAAGTCGAAGGATCGACTTCATTGCACCGGATTTAACCCCATATGGCTCGGTCCCTCTCCGCAGAAATAGTTTACCACCTGCCGAGAGTATTGCACAAAGCACAAACTTCATAGCTCGGACAATAATTCTAGGAGTTTCTGGGGAACAAATTCACTCGTGGACAGAATGGCACGGTCCAGATTCGAATCCACGAACTTCTACTCGCAAGGCAAGGGCTTAACCACTTCGGAGTTTCTCGAGAGTTCCACATATCTTGCTCTGTAACCTTCGTTCATGAGGCCATGCATCGTTTCGTTCGAATATATACGATTGACCTTACTGCAGGATGTGCTCTGTAGTCTGTGTTTGAGTCAGACTACACTGTGCAATCTGAGCAAGCTTTATTCTGTGCATGTGATGATTGAGCCTGCTTTGTCATCTTCTGAGGCGAAAGTTAATCAGTTTGTGTTTCAGTCAGACAAACACACTGTGCAATCTGAGCAAGCTTTATTCTGTGCATGTGATGGTTGAGCCTGCCGTGTCATCTTCTGAGGCGAAAGTTAATCAGTTTGTGTTTCAGTCAGACAAACACACTGTGCAATCTGAGCAAGCTTTATTCTGTGCAAGTGATGATTGAGCTTGCCGTGTCATCTTCTGAGGTGAAAGTTAATCAGTTTGAAAAGTTTAATCCCTTCGTAAATTTGAGCCAATATACTATATTTGTTTAGGATGACGTAAAGACAGTTTGGTAGCTGATTGATTATACATTGAAATATAAATACGTCCGATGCTAATAGAAATCACAGAGTAAAAGGAATACATTCAAATAAATTTATTCTCATTTCTTGGAAGTGAGCTAGACTAAGATGAAAATCGTGGCACATCCTTTACAGGACATAGACATTAACAACAGTAAACGAGTCGCTGATTTTTCTAGGCACCACTTATACGTTCAGTAGTTTGCAATTACTTTATGAGCGGTGAGGTCTATTTTTACCTTGTGCAGAAATCCCACGGAAACTTCTTCTTCTTCTTGTAATGCTCCATATTGACCTCTTGTTTACCACATATTGTGACGGGTATGGGATCCGAGCCTAGAAGCGATTGTACGTTGTGCCAGGTGTGCACCTACAAATAGGCCAGCACAACCGATTTCTGTGATCCATTTTATTTAATAGGGTAGCTTCCCTAGGCCCCTACCTTAGTCGCCTATTCCGATATACCTTGTAGGTGGCAGTGTTACTACTCTTTACTCCTCTTGCACGGTTCTGTAACGCACGGGCGCCACGGAAGCGAATGTGCTTCCAAACTGCCTGCCGCGGGATTTGAATAAAGTACACTTGGGTTGTGATCGAGCTCCATGCCGCTTAAGCTACAGACGCCCACGAGCTGAAACTAGTGCGTATATATAATTTCATTGATATAACATGCTGGCATGAGTTTAGTCTTACACATATAATACTTACTCTATGTATATGTTAATCTTTTCCTTTTCTCTAATCCTGTTTGGTCTCACAGCATCAGCATAAGCATAATAAGAGATTTCTAGAACGGGCTTTTGTGTGCGCTTCATACATGGTGTTTTATCTCACTGCCTCAGTTATTTCTGAGCTCCACTTATTGCGTTGACGTTCTTTTGCTTTGAATCCACTGTATCGGAGTAACATTGTTTTTTGAGGAGGTTGATAACACTGTTGATAATCTGCTGATGTGGCTGAACCATTTCATTTGTTAATTACAAAATTGTAAAGATAATTTATGTCGAATGATTGATTGATTGATTGAGTAATAGAACAATCATCGTTGTACTTCAGTCAACAATCATATATTCTCATATCTCTTTCATACACAAAAAGATTTCAGCGACAGTGCACACATTCCGTACCACCAACAAGAATCCCCGCTGTAATTTTGAAGATTTTAAATTGTATTTTTGTAGCAATTGTATTATGTATGTAATGAATTTGGAAGATGTAAAATTATATTTTTGTAGCAATTGTATTATGTATGTAATGAATTCTGTAATGGTCTTCTCTGTAGCGTGGAGGTAAAGAACTTCTCTGTAGCGTGGAGGTAAAGAACTTCTCTGTAGCGTGGAGGTAAAGAACTTCTCTGTAGCGTGGAGGTAAAGAACTTCTCTGTAGCGTGGAGGTAAAGAACTTCTCTGTAGCGTGGAGGTAAAGAACTTCTCTGTAGCGTGGAGGTAAAGAACTTCTCTGTAGCGTGGAGGTAAAGAACTTCTCTGTAGCGTGGAGGTAAAGAACTTCTCTGTAGCGTGGAGGTAAAGAACTTCTCTGTAGTGTGGAGGTAAAGAACTTCTCTGTAGCGTGGAGGTAAAGAACTTCTCTGTAGCGTGGAGGTAAAGAACTTCTCTGTAGCGTGGAGGTAAAGAACTTCTCTGTAGCGTGGAGGTAAATAACCTCTCTGTAGCGTAGAGGTAAAGAACTTCTCTGTAGTGTGGAGGTAAAGAACTTCTCTGTAGCGTGGAGGTAAAGAACTTCTCTGTAGCGTGGAGGTAAAGAACTTCTCTGTAGTGTGGAGGTAAAGAACTTCTCTGTAGTGTGGAGGTAAAGAACTTCTCTGTAGTGTGGAGGTAAAGAACTTCTCTGTAGTGTGGAGGTAAAGAACTTCTCTGTAGTGTGGAGGTGAAGAACTTCTCTGTAGCGTGGAGGTAAAGAACTTCTCTGTAGTGTGGAGGTAAAGAACTTCTCTGTAGCGTAGAGGTAAAGAACTTCTCTGTAGCGTGTAGGTAAAGAACTTCTCTGTAGCGTGGAGGTAAAGAACTTCTCTGTAGCGTGGAGGTAAAGAACTTCTCTGTAGCGTGGAGATAAAGAACTTCTCTGTAGCGTGGAGGTAAATAACTTCTCTGTAGCGTGGAGGTAAAGAACGTCTCTGTAGCGTGGAGGTAAAGAACTTCTCTGTAGTGTGGAGGTAAAGAACTTCTCTGTAGCGTGGAGGTAAAGAACTTCTCTGTAGCGTGGAGGTAAAGAACTTCTCTGTAGCGTGGAGGTAAAGAACTTCTCTGTAGCGTGGAGGTAAAGAACTTCTCTGTAGCGTGGAGGTAAAGAACTTCTCTGTAGCGTGGAGGTAAAGAACTTCTCTGTAGCGTGGAGGTAAAGAACTTCTCTGTAGCGTGGAGGTAAAGAACTTCTCTGTAGCGTGGAGGTAAATAACTTCTCTGTATCGTGGAGGTAAAGAACTTGCCTTCGTTCCGAAGGTACTCGGTTCGCTACAACGCACAGCGATCGGAATATTTTCCAGAGATCCTTGATCTCAGTGTAGGTGAGATCGAGTTCCTAGTCATCCGAGAGACGGAGGATGAAACGTAGGTCTCGTTCTCAAGTTGTGCACGTAAAACAACACTGTGTAGTTTGTAGACGATAAGAGTAGGCTGGAAAGTCGCTGTCCGGGCAAATTCAAATAAATATATAATAAATAATTATAAACTCTATGAATTTTCTTGACTACATCGGGTTCTTCCATGTGGCTCGGTCCCTTTCCAGAGAAACACAATCGACCTGCAGAGATGTACAAAGCACGAACTCAATAGCTCCGGTAATCTCCGATAACATGAACTTGTAAATCGAAGATTAAGTTTAGATTTGAAACTACCACTTTCAGAAGGCAAGGTAAACAGCTTAACTACTACGCCACTTAGAACACCTTCTTTTACTTCTTTCTGTTCGTTCATATAAATCATGTTAATGACTCTTTGTGATCCATGTGGTTTGCTCCGTGAACATTGCACATCGAACATCGTTGCACATTGCACATCGAACATCGTTGCACATTACACATTGCACATCGTTGCACAGTGCACATCGAACATCGTTGCACATTGCACATCGAACATCGTTGTACATTGCACATCCAACATCGTTGCACATTACACATTGCCCATCGTTGCACATTGCACATCGAACATCGTTGCACATTGCACATCGAACATCGTTGCACATTGCACATCGAACATCGTTGCACATTGCACATCGAACATCGTTGCACATTGTACATCGTTGAATAGGCTGATTAATATGTATATCTAGAACAAGGTGTGCATACAACAATGTTCACCTAAGGAAATGCTTGGATTTTGCCGTTCTGCAATGAAAGAGAGGTTTTGTAAAGAACGAGCTACAGGGAGATATGCATACGTAAAGAGAAAGAGAGAAAGAGAGAGAGAGAAATAGAGTCAGAGAGAGAAAGAATGAGTGTGAGAGCGTGAGAGCGTGTGATCTTCAAATATATAAGCTGTTCTGAACAACACTGCCATGATATCTGATTGGCTGTTTGCAACCAACAGTCTAGTTATAGAAATGTTTCCCCATCTCTATTCAATTATTAGAAACGATTTCATAAAGCCAACATGGCAAACAAAGAGTAAGTTGAGCTGATGATAAACGAGTTACCTTTAGCTATACGATTGGCTGTTTGATAAGACAATATGCCAGGTAATGACAGCATCTCCATGCCAAGAATTGACATTAGTATCTGACACAGATAGACCAATCAGATAAACATCATGAGCTCTTTGTATTGATAATATGTGTAAACTAGCTTGGCTACACAGCCTCACGTGGGATTTACGTGTGGAAATTGTCCTTAACATAGTGGATCTTAGGCCGACTCAGCTTCAATTAGGCTTGCATCAGCAGCATCGATTGTTGGACAGTTGAAGATGGATAAAGGAGATGTTCTTCGGTCTCTTCGCGACTGTCTGTTGGAGGATGACACTAAAATAGATGTTGAATCGATCCAGCGATTAAGGCAGTTTAAAATTACCCGTTGTACATGGAGCGTTGAAGAAACGTCTGGCCGACTGGATTAAAGCGTGGCTCCCATACATGATATCCGTGTTCAAATCACGGTAAGGTCAAAGATTTGTTGTTGCTGTAGGCATCAATGAAAAATCCTAGCCTGAACAGCTTCACGGCGACTGCACTAGCCATGGGGTCATTAAATTTCCCAGGCTCTCGTCCACCTGCCCTACAACCGCCTTAAATAAAAATCCGTACTGCAGGCAGTAACGACAGTTACATGTAAAACTGGGTGCCTGGGGAGCAGCAGTAACGACAGTTACATGTAAAACTGGGTGCCTGGGGAGCAGCAGTAACGACAGTTACATGTAAAACTGGGTGCCTGAGGAGCAGAGTGTGAAGCGAGTTTAACCAGCGAGCCACGGAAACCATCAGTATTCATACTCTTTAATATATGTTGGGGAGACTGAGCACCTATGGGTCTGCCCGGAGTGCAATGACGTCAGTTTAGTAACCAATAATCAAATCAAATGGGTATCAGAGAAACACTGGAAAACAAATATGGCCGACGTGATGTTGACAACATCATGTGACAACATCATGTGACAACATCATGTGACAACATCATGTGACAACATCATGTGACAACATCATGTGACAACATCATGTGTCTTTATATAATAATAATAATTCCTCTCGTACCGTTATATAAATATATATATAGAACCTGTAAGCAATTTCTCCATACCTTTTGATCTTGGGCAACACGCTCGATCTCCTTCATGGAGCTGAGACCCATATTTCTTTCCTGTCTCAGCAAAGTTTGTCTCAGGGTCTTACCAGGGCGTCCTCTCTTTCTTGAACCCTTTGAAACCAACTTCAATGCCTGTTTTGATATTCTCTGATTTCTTCTCAAGGTGTGTCCAAAATATCTCCATCTTCTCTCTCTTATAACAGATGTTACTACTAATGGTTGACTATGCATTTCTCACATTTCATCACTTCTGAATTCGTTCCATTTTATATTTATTATTTTTCGCAGACATCTATTTTCAAATGCATTCAAATTGCTTTCTATATCTTTAGTCATCGTGTGTCTTTGTGTCTTTGTCGTGTGTCTTTGTGTCTTTGTCGTGTGTCTTTGTGTCTTTATCGTGTGTCTTTATCGTGTGTCTTTGTCGTGTGTCTTTGTTTATAGAAAGATTACGGACATAACTATGAATTCCCTAATATATTTTAGCATACGAAAACCGGTTAGTACATGATTCAAGTAATAGTGGTGAATCTACACCAGTTATCAGACTGCAAGAGTCTATCTATCTGTCTATTCTATAATCCGGTTTTTCCTTTCAGCGTCAGGTCAAAAAGGAGACACCATGACCGAGCCTCTCTATGCGCATTGTCTTTCTCTTCTCCAGTCCTGATTTCCCTCACAGTTTCGGTGTAAGAAGAGATTTCTTGAACGAACTTTTATGTGCGCTACATAAACAGTGTCTTTCGTCGCCTCTGTTATCTCTGAGATCCACCTTTTACGTAGCCGACTTTTATGCATTGTATCCACAGTATCGGAGCAATGTGGTGTAGCTAGACAAGAACACTATGCTGGTAGCCAAAGAAGAATAGTAATCCAACAAAGAACCGGTGTTGTTAGTCACATCACGCTGAGAGACATACTGAGGAGGAGATCGGAGCACTGATGGGCTAATGTGTTCGACGTGCAGTGATGATAATCCAACGACTAAGCTAACCTAAAACTTCCTGTTAGCATTAGACAGAATCCTTCACAAGAAAGCACAGTTTGCCCATTAATCATCATCATCAAATAGCTTGTCCTGATCAGAACTTTGTCCCCCCAACAGTCCTCCGGAATTACTTTCTCTCATAGGCCAGATGTCCCGCCTCTGCAGCCGTCAGTAACATCATGTACATCCAGCAGTAACATCATGTACAAACCATCAGTAACATCCTGTACATCCAGCAGTAACATCCTGTACAAACCATCAGTAACATCCTGTACATCCAGCAGTAACATCATGTACAAACCATCAGTAACATCCTGTACATCCAGCAGTAACATCCTGTACAAACCATCAGTAATATCATGTACATCCAGCAGTAACATCTTGTACAAACCATCAGTAATTTCCTGTACATCCAGCAGTAATATCCTGTACAAACCATCAGTAACATCCTGTACATCCAGCAGTAACATCCTGTACATCCAGCAGTAACATCCTGTACATCCAGCAGTAACATCCTGTGCATCCAGCAGTAACATCCTGTACATCCAGCAGTAACATCCTGTACATCCAGCAGTAACATCCTGTACATCCAGCAGTAACATCCTGTACATCCAGCAGTAACATCCTGTACATCAAGCTTTGTACAAGAGACTGTTGGTTTGTACAAGAGACTGTTGCTGTGGCCATCGACTTGGAGGATGCTTATAACAAGGTGAATTATTCAATAATGGTGCGCTCTTTGATTAAATGTAAAGTTAATCCTTGGCTGGTAAACTGGATAGCTGCTTCTTTAATGGAGAGAACCGTTGCACTCCGTTTAGGAACATGGACATCGGATCCTGCTCGTATATGCCCGGGATTACCCCAGGGTTCTCCTCTATCACCCGTGTTGTTTAATATTTACACAGCAAATGTAGCTAAAATTCAGCCAACCGGATTGGGTCGGACATTGACATTTGCAGATGATATCTTAATATATAGGACTGGGTCAGATAGACGAGAGATGGTTGACGACATTCAGAAAACATTGCATACCATCTCGGGTTGGTGTAGAGAGTCTCGCTCTCAGGTCAATCCTGAAAAAGCGTGTATGTTGTGGTGCTCGTTGAATAATCACATCGTCAAGGCTGACCTACCCTGTGTAATCTTTGATGAACATACCATCGAGCGCAGAGACAGGCTTCGCTATCTTGGAATAACCTTTGATCGTAGTCTATCTTTCAAACACCATATTGAACAGACGATACAACGGTGCAAGCGTGGTCTTGCGGCTCTCAAAGTTATGGTGGCCGCACACCTTGAGCAGAGACTACTTGCCCTTTTGTTCGATCGACTGGTAATGTCAGTGGTAGATTACGGACTCGGAATTCTTACGATATCAAGATCACAATGTGAACAACTTGAACGGGTTCAGAATGAAGGTATGCGTATAGTTCTGGGCTGCACTAGAGATACCCCATTGTGAAGATGAGATATATGCTTGGCCTTCTGTCACTACGCTCCCGTCATGCAATCGCCCAAACCAAGGCATATATGCGGGTTACTTCGGATAAGAGACATCCACTTCACAGGAACACTAATGATGTTAAGGGCACGAGAATCAAGCGTGGCATGTCGTGGATGGCCCAGGCTGAGAGAACGATTGGCCAGGTGACTACGGTTGCGACTCTACCAAAAGGGGAAGAATGGATCCCAACAGATGGAAGCATGATGAACTATCTCAACGTTATCATTACTCTTGGAAGAGAATGTAGAGATTGGGGCAACATGAAGGCTGATCTCGCAGTTAAGCAGCTGATAAAAGATAATGCAAGGGATGATGATGTTGTTGTATATACCGATGG
This sequence comes from Arion vulgaris, assembly GCA_020796225.1. NCBI lineage: Eukaryota > Metazoa > Mollusca > Gastropoda > Stylommatophora > Arionidae > Arion > Arion vulgaris. The sequence continues at coordinate 23,112,399 of CM036767.1, forward strand.
GTCGGTTCAACGTGGTGAGAAATCCGGCTGGGGTTTCTTGGCTAATGCGCATGGTAGGGTTGTTGCAGAGCGAAGTGGGGCATACAGGACAACTACTTCTAGTATGAGGATGGAGGTTGAGGCCGTTACTGCTGCCCTCCATTGGATTTCTGGGACTTCATTTACTGGGGCAGTTGTTGTATCTGACTCTCAGTCGATGCTTCACAAGATCCAGAAGGGCAGGTTTCGGTATGAGTGGATGTCGTCTATAGAAGTTTCTAACCTCCAGCGGCTTACGAGGATATACTGTCCTGGGCATGCGGGTGTTTACGGTAATGAGAGAGCGGACAGGCTTGCATCAATAGCATCGATTGTTGGGGAGTTAAAGATGGATAAGGGGGATATTCTTCGGTTTCTTCGAGACTCTCTGTTGGATGAGGACACTAAAATCGATGTTGAATCGATCAAGCGATTTAAGCAGTTTGGAATTACCCTTTGTTCAAGTCGAACTGGATGCCTGAGAGGCAGAGTGAGAGGTGTGTTTAATCAGCGAGCCACAGGAACCATCAGTATGCATACTCTTCGATATCTGTTGGGGAGACTGAGCACCTATGGGTTTGCCCGGAGTGCAATGACGTCAGTTTAGTAACCAATAACCAATAACCAATAACATCAAGCAGTAACATCCTGTACATCCAGCAGTAACATCCTGTACATCCAGCAGTAATATCCTGTACATCCAGCAGTAACATCCTGTACATCCAGCAGTAACATCCTGTACATCCAGCAGTAACATCCTGTACATCCAGCAGTAATATCCTGTACATCCAGCAGTAACATCCTGTACATCCAGCAGTAACATCCTGTACATCCAGCAGTAACATCCTGTACATCCAGCAGTATTATCCTGTACATCCAGCAGTAACATCCTGTACATCCAGCAGTAATATCATGTACATCCAGCAGTAACATCCTGTACATCCAGCAGTAACATCCTGTACATCCAGCAGTAACATCCTGTACATCCAGCAGTAATATCCTGTACATCCAGCAGTAACATCCTGTACATCCAGCAGTAACATCCTGTACATCCAGCAGTAACATCCTGTACATCCAGCAGTAACATCCTGTACATCCAGCAGTAATATCCTGTACATCCAGCAGTAACATCCTGTACATCCAGCAGTAATATCCTGTACATCCAGCAGTAATATCCTGTACATCCAGCAGTAATATCCTGTACAAACCATCAGTAATATCCTGAATCCATCTTCTCCATGGTCCTCCTCTTCCTCACTTTGCCGGTATGCCTCCTTCCATGATGGTTCTCTCTAGCCCTTCATGTCTCTTTATATGCCACAAAAATCCTCAATTTTCTCTTTCTCTTCCGTAGCGTCAGCTAGTATTCCCTCTAAGTAGATTAATTTGCTCTCATCTCTGTCTATGACAAACACAGGTCTCATCTGCAACACTTATATTTAAAAGCACTCATATGTTTTTCCATTGCCTTATTAAACGGCCATGCTTAACACCCATACGTTGCTACTGGGAACATGCACGCTCCCGGCATTTTGATCTTTGTTTTTCAAATCAGTTCCGTTCCATACTGTTCCCAGTTGTTTAATTTTTTTGTAAAGCCGTGCCCATTAATCAGGAAACTCATTATATTGTAGACAACAGCAAGGTTTATGTGAAGACCAAGTATCGGATGTAACAGCTGTTTCAAACTGACATAGATGAATGTCCTCTTAAATAATGTTAAGAACTATGATGTGATAATGACTGACAGTGTGGTAACAGGTGTATCCGTTTTGTCTACAGGAAGTATGTGTTCTTGATTTCGATGATAGCCTCTGAGATGACTTTGCTTACAAACGGGAATGAATAATTAGATGGAACTAAACTGCCGTGTGTGTTTAGGAGAGGAACACATATTATGGAAGTTCTAAAACACTAATATGTCAAAACACGTCAGATAAAGTGCTATAGTTTTACAAGGTACAAAAAACAATAACAATACACATCAACGTTTCAACTTGAAGGTCTTTATCAAGCAAAGGATACACCAGAAGGGAAGAAATAGACTTCTTAAACGGCAGACATGACATATATACAATTAGACAATGAATCACTAACGGTCTTAAAATGGCCGTTAAAGAAGGGAATATCTTCCCTTCTGGTGTATCCTTTGCTTGATAAAGACCTTTAAGCTTGAAAAATCCTGCCAGCAATGGCGGAATGCGGAGGGCCATTCAGAACTAGGACTGTTTGATTCTGAACATGACTTTGCTAACGCATTTCCGCTATGTTTGGTAGGGTATTTCCGGTTTTGTTTGCCGAGCTACTGAGTTAGTGCTTGAGCAGCGCTTTGAGCTATGAATGTTACATGGTTACATGGAATGCTTTTTTGCTGTGTCAACCGTACGTTTGTTGTGATTGTGGATATTCAGAAAATGGCGGACAGCGGTTATGACGAACCAGCTCAATCTGCCTTATGCTGTGTTTTGCGTGTGCAGAAAGCTGGATTTTGTTGGGATTGATGTTCCCTTTGACATGAATTGCAATTCAAGTGATGAATAGTTTTGTCTTTATACGTTAGCGACGGTCATATGCATTTATGCGGTGCATGTTGCTTTTTTGTGGCGGTACGGCTGTTTCATTCTGGAATTAGTTCACAACACAGGAGACAGTTGTTAGCATTTCGTGTGATTTTCGTTGGCACAGGAACGGAGCAATTAGGGGGTGAACCATTGCAGTGAAGTTGAAACTGTACATATGAAATATGAAATATGAAATAAGACCTTTAAATTGAAGCGTCGCTTGTATTGTTATTGATTTTGTAATTTGTAAAACTACAGTACTTTGTTATTATATGTTTCGCCATTGCTACATAGTTTTACTACATTCTACCCTTATATAGACATTGCTACATAATTTTACTACATTCTACCCTTATATAGACATTGCTACATAGTTTTACTACATTCTACCCTTATATAGACATTGCTACATAATTTTACTACATTCTACCCTTATATAGACATTGCTACATAGTGTTACTACAGTCTACCCTTATATAGACATTGCTAAATAGTTTTACTACATTCTACCCTTATATAGACATTGCTAAATAGTTTTACTACATTCTACCCTTATATAGACATTGCTAAATAGTTTTACTACATTCTACCCTTATATAGACATTGCTACATAGTTTTACTACAGTCTACCCTTATATAGACATTGCTAAATAGTTTTACTACATTCTACCCTTATATAGACATTGCTAAATAGTTTTACTACATTCTACCCTTATATAGACATTGCTAAATAGTTTTACTACATTCTACCCTTATATAGACATTGCTACATAGTTTTACTACATTCTACCCTTATATAGACATTGCTAAATAGTTTTACTACAGTCTACCCTTATATCGACATTGCTACATAGTTTTACTACAGTCTACCCTTATTTGGATAAAACACTAATAAAAAAACTGTGGCACGACAATTAAATGTTGTGTTTTCCCACCAACCAATGAGGTCATGCAGCAAGAACACCCAATGTTGTATCATGGTTCTATATCACTGACAGTATCAATGTGTTGTAGTAATGTTTTATCATAATTCTGTTTATCACTGACAGTATCAATGTGTCTTGTCAATGTTGTATCATAATTCTGTATCACTGACAGTATCAATGTGTCTTGTCAATGTTGTATCATAATTCTGTATCACTGACAGTATCAGTGTGTCTTGTCAATGTTGTATCATACTTCTGTTTATCACTGACAGTATCAATGTGTCTTATCAATGTTGTATCATAATTCTGTATCACTGACAGTATCAATGTGTCTTGTCAATGTTGTATCATAATTCTGTATCACTGACAGTATCAATGTGTCTTGTCAATGTTGTATCATAATTTTGTATCACTGACAGTATCAGTTTGTCTTAATCGATGCGCTATTGATTGATAGATTGATTGATTGATTGATAGATTGTTAGGACCATCATAATTACACTTCGGTGAGTAACTATGTGTGCTCCGATCTCTCTCTTGCACATGACGATATCAGTTACACGATGGCTCCACGAGGGATCGAGCAGAGTGTCTTTGACACATCGAAGCTCTTTATTATCATATAGCGCAAGGGAAGCAAAGAATAGTACCACTGCAGCCTACAATGCATTTTATAAGAGGCGACTGATGTAGGTCCTAGAGAAGCTCCCTAGTAAAAAAAAAAGCAGCGCAGAATTCGGATGTGCTAGTCTACTTGTAGGCGCATAACTGGCACAACGTAAAATCGCTCGCAGGCTTGAATCACATACAAATCACAAAGAGTTGTTAACAAGTGATCGATATGGAACGTTCGAAGAAGAAGAACAACAATGCCTACATATCACCCAACATGTAATACCAATTATCTCAACAACAAAACAATGCCTACATATCACCCAACATGTAATACCAATTATCTCAACAACAAAACAATGTATATTCAATAAAGATTTCATCAAACAACAATAGCGGACACTCTGGTGGAAACAGAATGTACTTAAAGAACAAGTCAAACTCTCACACCCCTGCTTGTTTCTTTCAACAAAAGCATTGATTATTTTTTTCCAATTATGGTTGCTATTGTTTACTTTTGTTAGTAAGCTTTAAAAAGATTTGATCATCGATATGACTATGACAAGTTTTATATTGTACACAACGACTCTATCATATCAAGACTACAACAATTGCAACATACACTTCCATACACTTTCATACACTATACACTATTCTACACTTTCATACACTTTCATACACTTCCATACACTTTCATATCACCTTTCATCACTCATACACTTCTACACTACTACACTTCTACACTCACATACACTTTCAACACTTCACATACACTTTCATACACTCACATACACTTCATACACTCATCACTTTCACTCATACACTTTCATCACTCCATCACTTTCATACACTCACATACACTTTCACAACATCATACACTTTCATACACTCACATACACTTTCATACACCATACACTACATACACTTTCATACAGTTCCATACACTCCATACACTTTCATACACTTCCATACACTCCATACACTTTCCATCACACCCATACATCCATACACTTCCATACACTTCCATACACTCACATACACTTCATACACTCACACTTCATACACTTCCATACACTTCACATACACTTCCAACACCCCATACACTCCATACACTCCACATCACTCACCATACACTCACATACACTTCCATACACTCACACTACACTTCCACACACTCACATACACTTCCACACACTCACATACACTTCCACACACTCACATACACTTCAGACACTCACATACACTTTCATACACTCCATCACACTCTCATACACTTCCATACACTCCATACACTACATACACTTCCATACACTTCCATACACTCACATACACTCACATACACTCACATACACTCACATACACTTCCATACACTCACATACACTTCCACACACTCACATACACTTCCACACACTCACATACACTTCCACACACTCACATACACTTTCAGACACTCACATACACTTTCATACACTCTCATACACTTTCATACACTTCCATACACTTTCATACACTCTCATACACTTTCATACACTCACATACACTTCCATACACTCACATACACTTACATACACTTCCATACACTCACATACACTCACATACACTTACATACACTTCCATACACTCACATACACTCACATACACTCACATACACTTACATACACTTCCATACACTCACATACACTCACATACACTTACATACACTTCCATACACTTACATACACTCACATACACTTACATACACTTACATACACTTACATACACTTACATACACTCACATACACTTACATACACTTCCATACACTTCCATACACTTACATACACTTACATACACTTACATACACTTACATACACTCACATACACTTACATACACTTACATACACTTACATACACTTACATACACTCACATACACTTACATACACTTACATACACTCACATACACTTACATACACTTCCATACACTTCCATACACTTACATACACTTACATACACTTACATACACTTTCATACACTTTCATACACTTCCATACACTTCCATACACTCACATACACTTCCATACACTTTCATACACTTACATACACTTCCATACACTCACATACACTTACATACACTTACATACACTTACATACACTCACATACACTTACATACACTTACATACACTTACATACACTCACATACACTCACATACACTTACATACACTTACATACACTCACATACACTTACATACACTTACATACACTTACATACACTTACATACACTTACATACACTTACATACACTTACATACACTTCCACACACTCACATACACTTTCAGACACTCACATACACTTTCATACACTTTCATACACTTTCATACACTTCCATACACTCACATACACTTACATACACTTCCATACACTTCCATACACTCACATACACTTCCATACACTTTCATACACTTCCATACACTTCCATACACTTCCATACACTCACATACACTCACATACAATTACATACACTTCCATACACATAAAAGCACTTTATCACACACAAAATATTTCTAAGACATATCATTTCACTTCTGCATAGAGCATTGACAATAGCAATCAGGAAGTCAAACAGTATAAAGAACATGTGGCAAAGCACAAGTAAAATATTAACATTGCAAATAATGAGAACATGCATTTTCCAGTGGCTACTTATGGTTGTGAATCATGGACCATTCCATAACCAACAATTACGAAAATCCAGTCCTTCAAAACTAAATGCTGCAGAAAGATCTTACAAATATCATGGACAAAAAAAAGGAAGAACACTGATGTCCTGAAAGAACTGAATGTTAAAGGCAATTGGTTGATAAACAATATAATATACAGAAAAATTAGACAATTTGGCCACATCAAACGTCACGATGGCCTAGAGAGAACAATATTAGAGGACAGGGCCCCAGGATGCAGAGGCAGACCAAGAAGAAGATGGCTACAAGATATTAAAGAAACCATGAATATGACCATCAACGAAGTGGGTGAACTGGCTAGAGACAGAGTTAATTTCAGATGCGCTGCAGGGTAACGTCCTGTAAAGGACACGAACTTCGATGATGGTACACAATACACACTCGTCGTGTCGGGCTAAGTGGTTATGGATCGAAGGAGAGCTACTCTGTTATAAGTAGAAGTGTAGAGTGTATGCATGTCTGATATGAGATCTGACCTCAATATAGACGTTGAGAATCTTAGTCAATGCGTCTATACGTCTCTTCTGTTCGATAAAGTGTCAAAGACGACGGACAATACAAATCTGACACCAGTGTGGTTACCGGAGTCCGAATTCGGGTAAAGACTAAAACCACTATTACCTACCACTTGCCGTATACAGTGAAAGTGAAGGTTTGGCGTGGGATAAGCTACCCAACCCTGTAAAAACACCCAACCATTAAAACTACAGGCACACGTATGAGTTTGCAAGGCCTTGGTTGATAACCTATGCTACAGGCACACGTATGAGTTTGCCAGGCCTTGGTTGATAACCTATGCTACAGGCACACGTATGAGTTTGCCAGGCCTTGGTTGATAACCTATGCTACAGGCACACGTATGAGTTTGCCAGGCCTTGGTTGATAACCTATGCTACAGGCACACGTATGAGTTTGCAAGGCCTTGGTTGATAACCTATGCTACAGGCACACGTATGAGTTTGCAAGGCCTTGGTTGATAACCTATGCTACAGGCACACGTATGAGTTTGCAAGGCCTTGGTTGATAACCTATGCTACAGACACACGTATGAGTTTGCAAGGCCTTGGTTGATAACCTATGCTACAGGCACACGTATGAGTTTGCAAGGCCTTGGTTGATAACCTATGCTACAGGCACACGTATGAGTTTGCAAGGCCTTGGTTGATAACCTATGCTACAGGCACACGTATGAGTTTGCAAGGCCTTGGTTGATAACCTATGCTACAGGCACATGTATGAGTTTGCAAGGCCTTGGTTGATAACCTATGCTACAGGCACACGTATGAGTTTGCAAGGCCTTGGTTGATAACCTATGCCTCCTTGGAAGCGAAGGGTAAAGAAGAAGAAGTATACACAATACACACACACATGCATCTACACTAACACACACACACACGCAGAC